>VXAA01007018.1:1121405-1186448 GCA_013399115.1 Anseranas semipalmata
GAAGAGGCTTGTCCAAAACAAAGAGTTCTCCCAAATCCCCTCCTCCCCCTTCATTACAGGCCTGTGGCGCTGGAAACACGAGGAAGGCGAGTTATGAAACAGTGCCAGAACTACAGGGGCAATTAATATTTTATATCACTGGTAATGTGTTTCCTAAGGTTTGAGTCTAAAAATAATTCATCGAAGGCACAGCAATTGTTTCAGAAAGACTGTTTTTGTTGCCTAAACCTTGTCGTAAGCAAAGCGTTCTTAGAGATCGCTCACAAGAAACACCCACGGAAAATGATAAGGGAGGAAAAAAACCACCCTCCTTAACACGGCTTCATTACCGTAACTTAACTTTTTTTTTTTTTTTTTTTAAAAAAAAGGCCAGAAGTTCGGCTCTGCTATGTCACAGCACTTTCAGCGTGAACAAATGCAGGTTCTGGCCTCCTAAAGGCATCGCTGCGAGCCCCCAGCTGCGCTTTGCAGCAAATGCTTCTCTGGGAGCACCGTGTCTGCTTTGCAGGCAGGAGCAGCAGGAAGCTCCCTCGGCTTCTGATGCACTGAGTGCTTTCTTGGGAGGCTGCGTGTCTGAAAATAACCTGAAAATGTGTTTTAGAAAAAATAATAATTACATTGTAGCTTTTGAATATTCAAACACCTCACAGCATACTTAATTAATTCATTAATTATTCCCCAGAAATTTCAGGGGTAAATTGAAATAGCCTAGAGAGACTGAGACAAAGATTTCATGGAATAAATGATAACTTTCCTCCTTTTCCCCCATGACTCTGGTAGCCCAGGGACAGAAGAGTTATAGCCGTAATTCCGTTTGAAACAAAGCTCATCATCTCTCCAACTCCTCACTTCATAAAAAACATGAAAAGGTTCTTCCTTCAATCAAGAATTAAACATATTTTCTTACTCCCCCATCCCACAGGACTGGGATCTCTCTCCTCCTTTTATTTTTTCCATTTTTCAAAGTGTTCTTCTCACCCTCCCGGCATCGGAGCATTTTGTAAGGGCTGTACCAGGGAATTCCAAGTGCCCACAAGAGGGTGAGGGACTCTCATTTTCCTTACCAGAAAGAAAGCAGAATGCCAAATTCTGCCGACCTCCGAAAGCGCTAAAGCAGCAAAACAATTCTGATGGGAGCCCTCTGAAGGGACAGGGAAGCCGCAGCGTAACGGCGGCTTTGCTCCCCATTAATCACCGTAAGCTGTCAGTGGCAGCACCCTGCATCGCTCACAGGGTTAAGTGAAACGGTGTGAGATGGGATATGGCCAGAACAGGGCTCTTACATCTTGTAGGCTGTTACTTGAAAACATCCTTTATTTACCTACCAACTCTAGAATGGCTGCTTGCTGAAAAGATGCTCTGGCCCTACACTGGGTTATGAGATGTATCTCTACCCTAGTATCCAAAAAAGTCAACCAAGGCAATGTAAATGATTGATTCCTTATGAATAGTGTTGCAGTTCCCTTTACTTTCAAAGAAGTAACCAAAAATTAATCCTCAGAGAAGTTTTTAATATTAAAAGTGGGTATGCATAATAGGTGATACAATATTTTATGGCACTATAATATGCCAGCTAAAAAAGGACCTAGTGAGTTATAAGAGAAACCAGCGCAACTGAAAATGCTCCAATTTGATCATTAATATTCTGGTAATGGCTGAAGACATTGGAATTTACTGCTCGCACACTAAGTTCAATGCAAAGCTAAGGACAGTTACAGAAAATCATTTGTATGCTAAAAGTTTCATTTCTCCTATTCTGAGATGATAAAACAAAAAGAGAACCCTCCACTGTATCTGAAAGCACATTTTCTGCCACAATCATCCCTTCTTTCTCCTGAACACTACTGAATATAGTTAGCACTAAACCCTCACAACGCTGGGGTTTATTCTAATTCCAGTTCACATTCCTGCAACTGAGGAAGGGAAAGTCCAGTATTTCCCATCACACGTGCATCCACATACTGCTCCTCCTCCAAAAACGCACCACTGCTCCAGTCACTGGGGTTAGGGTTGCTCTAGCCCCAGCCCCTAAAGCAAGAGCTTTCCAAGGGGGCTGCAGTTGTCACCTCCAGGTGAACGTGCCCAGCGCTGCGGGGCTATCTGCTCCCCTACGGGGCACATTCTTCCTGCATCTACTCCTGCATCCTTCCCCTTATCTGCACCTCCCCTCTTCCTTCCGTGCCTCCAGCCTACCAACTAAAATAGGGTTTGACAACCACACGATAAATTTTTTAAAGTGTATGCTTTAGTGATATTTCTTCCTTCGAATATTTATTCCAGCTTTTACAAAGGAATTTATCCAATTATTAATTCAACGAGAAAAACGGAAGAAAAAATGTGATCAGCCAAGCCCAATTTGAAGGCACATAGTCAGGTAACAAAGCCATTTTTAGTTATTGTGACATCCATTTCAAAACACAAGGATAAAGTCAATGGGCACTAAAGACTAGCAGTGGCCAGGACTTTGCACCTCATCTGAAGATAACTCCGTAACGCTAACAGTATGCCCTACCAGCGTGCGCTCACCCAGCACAGATCCAAAATTGTATTTTATGCCGCGTTTCCGAGAGGCACGGCACAGAATTCAGACCCCGGAGGGAAGGAGGCTGAAGTGATTACGAGCTGCTTCCACATTCCTCAGCGCTGGGCTGCCCGAAGGCTGGGGCAGCATCCCAGGCGAGTCAGACCCTTCTGAAAAATTCACGGTAGCAGCCGCTGACCCTCCCGAAACGCTGCTCAAAACCTCCGCTCTGCAGCCTGGACTATAAACCATCCCTTTCTCCCCCACCTCAGGCATTTCTTTCTGCAAACGTTTGCAGAAAAATCACCAGTGCTTACAGTCCCTAATTTTTTATTGTATAGACTTCTCTCGCAGCCAGAATTGGGGCATTTTAAATATGTTTATGCAAGTCCCATTTCTTACCTGGCCTGAACGTGCTGGTGAAGCTTCAGAGATTGTGCCTTCACATGGGATACAGTCACAAGCTAAACCACTACCTGCAGCCACATGGCTTTACTGCTTTTCACTCTTTCAAGTATTAACTATGTTCAATTTTCTGCTTAATTTTATCCGACTTTCAAGTGTGTTTAAAAAGATACCCTGCTGCTCTCGTTGAGGTGGTGTATGCACTGCTTCTGTTGTCCACGAATAAGTGCATTTTGCTTCCTTTCCACCTAGGACTACTCACTATCATACTGATTTGTTTTCCCTCTAACATCGAGAAAAGGCACTTGCTATGAATATTCATTTCCATTGCAAAGTTAGGGACAGCAAAAATATAAGCCCTTTCATTTTACACTTCTATCTCCAATTTTATATAAGCATACTTTATTTGGGAAGGGGTGACTATTTTGACGCCTATTACTGTTTATCAAACGTGGAACTGCTTAAAATTTTTCACACCGTACGTAACGACAGCAAATGTTTCTCAAAAATTATCTGTGCTGATCAGTCTCAATATGCCACAAACTCGGGGTATATTACAACCCACTCTTGCTCTCTAGACGGAGTTTTGCGAAACAATTAACAATGAGCCCAATGAAAAGCACTCTGATAATTAACTTTTTCATACCATGTTTTTAGTACCCTAGGTCAGGATCCGCTGAACACGATCCCTCAGAGTGAGCCTCTTTTCCTTCTCACCTCTTTGCAGTCAGCCAGCTCTTCTCTACGGGCACAAAGGCTGTGTGTGCGTATGCTGCAACTGAAGCCCATCGGGCAGCTTTCTGGTCAGCTGGCTACGTACCAGTCTGTACAGGCTTTCTCCTGTCAGGGCTGGCATTAACCTTTATGCCTTCTGCTTAACATTATGCTCTAGAAAACAACCCAAACAAGTCGCATAATGTACGTAAGTACAACTTCATACACATTTATCACCTCCAGAATAAGCAAAAGATAACTTTTCTGAAAAAAATCTAACCTGTTTTTTTCTCTTATGTCACCTTTAACCACAGAGCATTGATCAAGCGCACTTTTTAAATGGAAGTCTTTCTGTAGCCCAAGCAGCAATACAAGCCTGGAGAGTGTTGCTAAATTGTAAATAATCACACGTAACAGGAGCGATATAAGCACGACATCTCACGGTGCTGGTAGCCTGTGCTCCCTGGTAAAGGAACGAAGCTTTCTTTATGGGCGAGAAACAGATTTCTGCCTGTAGAAGTAATTCCCTAACACTTACTAAAATTGACTACTTCTTTTAGAAGAAGTTTGCGTTTCCTCAGCTCAGTCTTCCTTGGAAAAGCAAGCCCTGCGCAAGGCAGGGTGAATTTCCATGGCGGAGCCATGCCTGCAGCCGCTCGGTGCAGGGTGGGTGTGCGGAAAACCCTTGGAAGGCGCCCGCCCCTCCTTCCCCTCGCTTACTGCAAGGTCCAGCCCCCGTGGCACGGCACGCAATTTATGACGGCAAGGAGCAAGGGAAAGACAAAATTTCCACTTCGGCCATCTTTCATTGTTACTGCTTTTAATTGTTTTGACAGGGCACATGAAAAGAATTGTGTATTTCTTCTTTTTACCCTCTCTGTTATTTTATGCTTTCCTTAGATAGGGGCTCCTCTGAGCTAAAAAATACATCGTGCACATTATATAGCACCAGACTGATGGCAATCTGACCACAACAGACCTGCGAAGAGTCTCCAATAAAAACATAAACACATCCCCTTTCACAGTGGAAGAGTCATTTAGCTCCTTCTCGGTAAGATTCAGATTAAGCAGAAATGTATACCACTTAATGACTCAACCCTAAACAGCTGCACAGTCCCCACCAAACTGAGAGCAAGTACTTTGCATTAACCTACCCTGGTTCTCAAAACACGCATACGCTGAAAAACCTCGACGCGATTTCTGATTACACTCTTGCAGGGTATAACCGAGATGCAAAGGGTGCCCGAGGCAGGAAGGCGGCAGGGGGGAGGCTTAGGGCTGAGCTTCGGCACAGGAGCGCAGGCTCCGGGCTGGGACCCGAGCACAGCAGCAACCACGCGAGTCTTCCCCAAGTGCGGAGAGCAGCAGGAGGAGGCAAACCGACAGGTACCCCTCTCTGAGAGCGAGCTTTTAGCAGCACTGCAAAACATGCCCATCAGGTGTTATAGGAAATGAGCGGCGGCACCCAAATTCAGTTTAATTGATGCCACAGCAAGATAGAACATTTTCTGTTTAAAGGCAGAAGTTGTTTCTTTTTGCCTACGCAGCAGCCATTCGTAACAGGAGTAATACTGAAAACCAAGAAAATCAAAGTGTGGCATTGTGCAGTAACTGCACAGTAATAAAGAGACAGCATAAAGTGAAATTCTATTCAAGCAGTTTATGCAGATACCGTCGTCGTCTGGCATTCGCTCTGGTCTCTCTTTTAACCTCGACTTGAAAATCACAGTGAAGTTTTGTTTAACAAAACAAAGTTAAACTTTTTAAGTATTGAACACTGTTCCTCTTCAAAGGAAAAGTATTGAATTTTTAATATTGTTCATACTTAATATTTTTCTGTTAAAGCTTTAGAAAAAGAGAATTATGAATGCACTGCAAGGGAACGCTGCTCCTCCAAACACTTACAAAATAGGGCTCCGATTTCACTTGAAGTGTTTGCAAGATTAAGATCCTGAAAGCCAAGGGTGATAGCATAATATACTTATTTTATAAAATTAGAGAGAAAGAAATCCTGTACAGATAGAAGAGAGCTTCCTCAAAATACAACCTCAACCTCCCTTTACTTCAAAATAAATACATTTGCATTATTTTTAAAGGTAAGTTGTGACAACCTTGCTGATTAGTGCAATTCATGTGGCAGCATTCACTTTCTCTAGCTCTCTACTGCATACCGAAAATAAGGCAATTAAATGAGAAAATTAATTCCATTAATTAAAAACGTTCAGTCTCAAGCAAGACAGAATGATCTGAGTGAGAATTACAACTGTATAAATGCAGATAAAACAAAGTATTTTCTGTGCTATGTACTTTCCTTTAAGAAGGATATCTTTTGCAGAACACACCAATGCTAATGCTATTTTAACAGTAACATAAAATTGGGGAGAGATATGAAAAGGCCAATTTATCTTCTAAAGAGAAAACCACTTGATGTGTATATAGGAAAATTCACAAAATACCAGACTTGCCACAAATTCTTCACTGGAGAGCCTGAGTGAAAACTCCGGTCCAGTCAGAAAAGAAAATCATTAAACTTAGCTGGATCCATAAAGCACCGTAGCCAGAGTTTCAATACAGATCATTTTATACCAAAATTAAAATAGAAGTCCTTTTTAATTATATAAAGTGCGCACATTATTACTGAAGAAAGGAATACATGCTTTCCTCAAGAACCATAAAATTGGCTGCTAGGAATTAGACTTCAGCTGCAATTATTATATGGTCCTATAAAGGATATTGAACGTCTGATAAAATTGCACCCTTGTCATGTAACAGTGATGCTTAATGCTAAATAACCACTCTGCAGCATTCCACTCATAGCTTTCGCAAAACATCATAGCTCCCTTCTCATACTGAAAAGAAAACATCGCAGGATTTCAGAGCTAAAAGCATACCTAAATATTTGAAATACCAAATGGACAGGTCAAAAGATATGTAAGCCACACAGAGGAAAAACAGCACGTGTGATAAATGAATACTGGTGTCTTTTATAAAGGAAAGCCCACCACGAAGACATACCGAATGTGAAAGACTATATATGATGAGAAGAAAAAAACCCACCACACGCACCCTAAGTGCATACGCCTAATTCAGCGCCACCACGTCGTGACAAATACCAGCGCTGTACATTCCTAATGGCTGTTTTCCTTTTTGTTACATTATTTGTTGTAAACTGTGAGTATTGGTTATGTTTGCGCACAGCTACGGGAGACCGGCCGGACTTCTGGAGAATCTGGAATTTGCTTTTAACAGCACCAGCATGCTCTTCGTGTGCCTCTGAGGCCTGCGGATATAACGCGAGAGCGAGACCTGTAGATATTTCTAATCCCACAGACTGCATTGCACTCACAACTTAGCCAGGCCGAAATTTTTACATGGAGTCAGAATATCAAAGAAATATTTCTCTGACACTTAACATAAGGCACACGCAGGGGAAGGCTGGACAAGGGAGAGATTGTGGCTGTGGACAAAGGGGTGCAAATTTTGCTCTTGCAAATGAAGGAAAGGAGAAAATTCTTTCTCTTACAAAGACGCCTCTCACAATTCAGATCCTACACCATGGGATGTATGTCCTGCCTTCTCCACCAGGCTTTAGTCTGACTCTGCTATTCAAATCCCAGCACCTGTGACGATGCAAGGCTTCAGAAAAAAGCCTCTGCATGAGAGCATCCAAAGGGTCCCGTGCGGTTCTGGTTTGATGTTACCACTCAGTGGTGAAAAATTCAGACCACTAGACTTCAAATTGACTCGCTTCCCAAGTTATGGCAGGGAACAAGCATCCTGGGCTGGGTTGGGATGGAGATGGAGGGGCTACAGCTCCTCTCTGCAGTGCTGCACGGGGGGCTTGCAGGCTGCTGGGTGTGTTTTCACGGAGTTTGCTCCATCAAGCACAGCTGTAGGAGCCCACCCTGTGCCCCGCTCGTGGTCTAGGACAAGCATCGTAAGCCTCTGCATCGCCTCGCATGTGCCACACGGAACACAGCATGTACTGGCCACTGGGCACTACTCCACTACAAATGCAAAAGCATAAAAGATATATACGTTAGTGCTGACTGAGCTTCTGAAAAACACTGACCTTTTAACCAGTTAAGCTGTAAACAAAACATTAAAAAGTTCGTTTTGGTTTGAAGTGTGCATGAAAAGCGTTCCTTAAAAGGTAAAGCAAGTAAAGACCGGTGTGCACTTTGCAATGAGGACTTAAAAGCCTTTAGATGTAATAATTGTACCTCAAAACCTCTTTGATATAAGTATTTTGAATATAATACATATATAGAGACATATAATGTCCACATTTTATAAAAGTACAAAATCATACACAGACAGGATTTGGAACTGGAGACTTGGACTCTTAACTCTCTCTCATCTTTGGGTGTAGTTGCAACAACAAAGTACAGACAGTAATGTCTCGTAACATTGGAGAAAACAAAACAGAACACAACAAAAAAAAACAACTCCCAAAGAATGTAAAAAGAAACGATATGGAAATTTGTGATGACAAACGTAAAGCAAAGTTTAAAATACATACAGGAAAAGCCTTTGCATAAAATTTATGATCACACTTACACCAAACAGAATTGAAATTTGGTAGTGATTTACTTTTCAGTATCCAAACTGTTTCTCTCTTCACAAATGAACAGGAGCAGAGCAATTGGCCTTTGCAAGTAACTATTAAGGCTTTTTTTTTTTTTCTCCAAAGGTAAGACAAATTTTCTCTGCCCTTTTAAAATACAAATGTTGCCTCTTATTGACAAAGTTTCAAGATGCATCTCTTTCGTTAAAAAGTGTGAACCCTCTAATAAACGAATTACTCAGAATCACACAATATTGTAATAATATTAAACGAGTCATACAAACATTAAAACATAAAGTCAATGAAGAGTTTTAAGAGAAGTCATGAAGCGTGCCTTAGTTATAGTTTCTTCCATTAGAAACAATGCTGGAGCATATTGGTTTCAGAATAAGAACATTACTCATATTCAACTTAGCAAAGGTAGAAAACACTCAGTAGCATTCACACGAAAATAAGCCGTGAGATATTCAGAATACAGAAATAATTTGCTTACCTGGAACATCAATTAATCTCTTATAAACATTCAAGAAGGCTGCCTCTGCTTCTTTGCTTCTTTTACCCAATGCGTCAATCTGAAGGGGTGATGAGAAAAGAAGGATTTAGACTTATTCCAATACAAATCCTGTAGTCAGAGCTATAAAAATAAATAAAAATATTTCATATAAAACTATTTAATACACAAAAAGGGAATGAGAGTCTCCCGTGTACAGCTCCTATGGAAGCAGCCTTCTAAGAGTATTTCTGGCATGTTTGGACTGAATGTAATTTAAAGTCCTGTTTCAGCACAACAGCAAGCATCGATACTTTTATGACCACTACAGCCTATTATGATTCTTTACTTTAAATCTACAAAAAAAAAAAAAAAAGGCCAGGGACTTGCCAGACCCGAATTCTCCTCAAAAAAACTTTTCTTTTACCACTTACTAAGATCTAATGCAACAAATGGGAATCGTCTGCACTCCTGACATCACGCTCTGCCTTTATTATAGGAAGCATATTTTTCTATTATTTCCACTAAGCCTGCGAGAAGATGAGAAGATGTACTTTTGGGTACCCTCTGATACTTAACGCTAAACAACTCCAAATCTTCTACATGCAAAGACATTTTCTGCTCAAGTTAAAGCACAGAGCTGTGAAGGCTGTGCTGCCTTGCACTGCTGGGCTGAAGACAGGCTCCCCTGACTAGTTTCTGTCCTTGTTTTGTATTAACATGTACAACACCAATCTAAGAAGCTGCCTGCCCAGGTGAGGGAAAATTCTACCTCCCACAGCTACTATTGTTCTCTAAATCTGTATTTTCCTTAAAAATTAATTTTGGAAGGAAAAGCAGCTTTATAGCTCTGAGAATAAAATACTTATTCCACAGCAACTTTTTTTTTTTTTTTTCCCAAGAGTATTTTCCTGATGTCCTGGAAAACAGAGGATTTATGATTACTAAATATTGACAAAAACCACACAACCCCCCCAAGACCCGGCCCATTGAATTACTACTCCAAAGCAGAAAGAGACAGAGAGGGAAGCAGGAAAGCCTGGCAGAGCTCTCCAGCAGTTTACCGAAATCAGGAAACTAAAAGTATGGAGATTATCGTTCCCATGTTTTAATAAAAAGCAAGGAAGGATCTGAAGAACTACAGATACAAAGGCCTGATATCAATTCTTCTGTGTAAATGAAAAGCAGTTAATATTATGAAACCATTTAAAGGTGCGTACGTCAACATGTACTAAAAAAGGAAGGTCCTGTCTGAAAAACGTCCTTGAATTCTTTAACCACTTTATTGATTCGGTAGATAAGGCAGAAACAATGGACAGAGTTTACTGGATCTGTATTTCAGGAAAGTATCTGATATTTTATTGCACAGGAGGGAGGTTTGCAGAATTAGAAAGCGCGCTGCAGCCCTGACCCGCGGCATCGGTCTGCGGAGAGCTCTGGCACAGGAAGCACAGGGTGCCAGGGAAAGGAAGCGGCGCGGGGAGGAGGAGAGATAAGCGGCGGGGTGCTGCTGGGTCAGCCCGCTGCCACGTCTGTTTACGTGGTACGAGAAGGGAAGGGTTTTTTTGGTCTTTGGGGGGGTGGCAGGGGGGTGGCTACGACACAGATGATTAAAGTAATGGAGGGAGCCGGACACAAAGTGCACAGGAGCGGAGCACAGGACCCACACGTGACTTCTATAGATTAGTCTTATGGCTGGTAAGTGACTTGTAGAGATCATTATGGAGAGGATTAAGGGCAGAAAACTAAAGTACGAGGACAATTGTAGAAATTACACAGCAGCACAATGTTTAAACCAAGAAAAGGCTTGAGGGGAGGGGTCAAGGAGGAAAATAAGGACAGAAAAGCATCTGAGCTGGTGTAAAGAGATGAGTTACTCTAACACAACACGAGGCTGTATATAGAGAAGCAAACCAAATTCCTTCCTCACTTACATCCCCCCAAATCCGGATTAATTTAGGCAACTTAATTGAGGTGTAGTATGACTGAACCACGACCTATTCTTGTACATTTAAAAATAAAGACAAGTATTGGGAAGATGATAAGCAAGCAGCATAGGCCAACATGATGGGGGATCTGGGGAGCAGATAAAGTCCTCAAGAAACGCTGGCCACGCTTGTCTTTCAGAGTTCACCAAGAAAGTCTCTGGAAGGCACCGCAATCTCCGAGGGGATGCGATGCGACGTGCTGGACAGCAAGGGATTGATGGTTGTGAATTATCCATTTATTAATTTGAATTCAAGCAATCACAGATGGACCGATGCTCATTAGGGAATGAGAACATAAGCAACTCAGAACATTTTCACACACAGAGTATTTGAAATTAGAATATGGAACAAACTGCCAAAGCCGGCAAAGCCCCGGGTAGTGCAAATCCATGCTGGAGAGCATCAGCCGCCGCTCGCGAACGGGCGAGAAAGGAGGGGGCAGCCACCAAAAGACTTCTGCCGTGGAGATATTTCATGGGTACACGAAGACAGACTTTGAAGGCCAAAGCACACCATATGTTAGACTTCTGGACTTCAGCGTTCCCACATACGATTTTCTCTCGCTGCTGCTCAGCACAGTACAGCCAAATTTAAATTACTATTATTAAATACAATTAGCATTACAGAACTCATTCTGTACTGTATTTTGAAAAAATCATTTGCCCCTTCGAGGAAAACCAAGGCATTTAAAATAAATGCACTTCTATTTCTATGAAATAACTGAATGGATTTGTTTTCCCATTACAGCTTTTTACATTTTAATAAAGGGCATTTGTACATATGTTCTCCTTAAATATTACAAAAGGTATGGTTTATTCACTCCTTGCCAGTTATATAGTGATTGAAGTATAAAACAGAATTGAAACAACATATTCCAAGGAGATCGGAGACTCTCTGATAGAAGCAGTTTGTAAATCACAGGAACTTTCACACCTTTTTTTTTCCTGCCCAAATTCAGAACCAGAACTCCAAACAATCCCACCAGGCAGAAAGATTTTTTTTTTATGTTTAAGTACTTAAAAATCAGTCAAGCTGCCTGGCTTAAAGTTCTATCAAAAATGAGCTCCGCAGCTATTTTATATCTGAAAATATTTTTTTTAAACAAAGTACTATGACAACTTTAACTAGAATAAAAAAGAATCAAGTATGCCAGTTTCCAGCTGTGTAAGGAAATACGGAAATATGGGACGAGAAGGTCATCAAAATAGCAAGATATAAATAAAGTCCAGAGACAAAGGAAATGAGCACTGAAATGACATGGAAATAAGTGTTTGGAAGTTCACTGAAAATTTTTCAAATCGAAGTAAAATTGGCTTGGGAGCCAACAAGGATCAGCAGCAATCAGATCACACTAAAGCAGTCAGTGAGGATATTATAAAACTCTTGCTGAACATTTTTATTTGACTCTAAAAACTTGAGGGACCCAGAAAGAAGTCAACTTATAATTACACTAGCGTAGTCTTGACACGAGCTTAGCTCCACATCTTAATTTATCTGAACCAGGCCCCATTATGTCTTCTCTTACTAGAAAGAAACAACAGTGACCTCTGTATTCCCCACCGCCCCCATAAACATATGTTCACTTTTAAGTTTTGGCATACTATTTGTCTTGATAATACCATTGGAGCTACACTGAGATAACAGAAATGAGACACGAGGAATCCTCCCTCCTTCGCACACTCTTCATCTTCACAATCTCACCAGAGCTGCATGGAGAGAACAGCAGTAAGACACCAGCTTGAGAGCAGTCCTCCCTTCATCCACCTTATTTCTCCAGGTCAAGTGCTTTCATGAGCTGTTGCTCGAAGTACCAAGTTGCTCCCAGAGGCTGAAAGACACCTTCCCCTCCACAATCACCTCTCTCCAGCTTGCCCGCTAAGACCTCCTTGGTCTGCTCCCATTTTCTGCTGCCAGAACGGCAGCGGGTTGCCCAGTATTGCTGGCATGCTGCTCTCGTCGCACGGACAGCCTATTTTAGGGGCCCTATTTTAGGGTCAGTCTCGTATCTGCTACACCTGGCTAAAATCGAAAGACCATCAATGAAATCAGCAGTTCTGTTTCCACATTCAGGTAAGCACCATAAATCTGGCCACGTATGTCAGGGAAGATGTGAATGCAGTTTTATACAAACATTAACTCTTTCCATTTTAGCTCTGTACAGACAAATTCAAAGAGATGAAAGCAAAACCTGTGGCCTTATTTTGGAATCTGCCACGCTTTACGCACCAAGAAATCTCAACATTAATTAAAGTCTTTTGTCTCCTGCACCACAAATCACCCCGACTCAGTATTCGGATCTGCAGAAGTTGCATGCTGCTCTGGGCTGTACGTGGTACTTTCTCATCCGCTACAGCCAGGCAGGCTGAAAAACTGTATTTCAGAATATAAAGACAAAACAGGCAGATAAAGCTCTTTGCAAGGAAGCTGGAACCGCGAGATGCCAATGCATTCTGCATCGACACTGAAATTCTCTGACTTTACGGGTATCAGCACATTAACACATTTGCAGACAATGAGACCAGCACATGGCCACGATGCGTTACTTCTGACAGGTCTGCTTGGATCATTCTGCATTGCTGTGCTTTCCTTTTGTTTTCAGACAACTCAGCATCCCAACAGCTCCTCAGTAAAGGGATTGCATTGCTTTGGGTGTCTGTCTGGCATTACCTAAGAATTAGTGATTTACTTGAAGCACAATAACTTGTACATGATATCAAGAGTCTCAAACACAAGCATTCACACAATTATGCTAAACATGGATTTTGTAGTCCTAACTCTTCTACTTATCATCACTGCTCTTCAGTTGCAATTCTCACTCTCATTAGCAACCTTAACATGAAAGATACTAACTTTTACTGTCCTGCACTCAATCTGGAACTAACTTACCAAGTAAAAATAAACAGCTTAAACCAGAATTTATATTGCTGTTCTCGTTTTAAACTAAATAGATGCCTTAACGAGAGACACCCAGCCCCCTTTGCTTACAAAGCTCCCTTACACATCTTTTGTTGCATTGTTTTGCATCGTAAACTTTTTTCATTTGTCTTCAATTTCTTTGAGCTACCGACGTGCCATGAAGAATTGTAAGAAACATATTAAACAAAGGGAAAAACATGGTAACAACTCATTAATGTAACATTATTTTAAGCTATATTCTTGAATAGCTGCCTTAGTCTTTCTTTTAAGCCATTGCAATAGTTTAGCTGCTCTCTCACATAAAACAGTACTTCAGTCACTAAGGTGGTGCTGTAGCAGCTCTACAACACACCCTCTGCACGTGTATTAAGAAGCACACAGTGTATATATGCAGTTGGCTTGATTTCCCTTTCTTAATACCAACAGGTATCTACACAGAAAGTTAGTAAAAATGCAGAGCTCATCAGCCCAGCTGGAGTTTTTGCAGCTGACAGAAGAAAAATTAAAAATACAAATTTGTTTTTCCTCTTTGCTACAATTCAAAGATTTTTGAAGCAAAATTAAAAAGAAATGATTCCTGTGCAGCTGCTTAAAGCATATGGTATGTATTTTAGCTGTGCTATAAATTCTTTAACGAAAGTGAGGACTTTACAGTGGATACAATTCCAATCTGTTAAGCAAAGCAGCCTGGGTGCCGTGCACAGGTATGCCACCTGGGAAGAGCACGCGCACCTCACCAGCTTCTTGGTTTAACCTCAAGTTAACAAAAGAGCTTCAAGAGGGGCTCCAATCCTTCAACTTTTCAATTCTACTTCCCTCTACTGTGAAACAGCTGCAACCTTGAACCCTTGAAACCTCTTCTCCCTTTCATGCCCAGATAAATCCCGATTTTCCCAGACAAACAAGGCTGCCATCCCCTGAGGAAAGCTCAGCTCCCTCATTCTCACAGGACAGCTTCTTGCTGCTGTTCCAGTCTTTGATCTTCCTTCCCAGTAAAACAGCCCAGCCCAACATGTGCCTCAAGACATTGACAGCAGAATGACAGCTCTGTTTAAATAGCTTTTACTATTTGCCACCCTGCCTCCAGATCATTGCAGTGGTGGGTCTGCTATCGTTGCTGAACCTCTCCTGGATCCTTCTGTAACCTGCATGCCTTCCTCCACACTTCTCTGTGCGTTTCCGAGCAGCGTTTCTCAGTTTATGCTCTCGCCCTGCTCCTCATCCACCTCTCGGGCAGGCACCAAATGGAGCAGCCCGGCTCCCTCCTCCTGCCTCGGGCCACCAGCTCCCGCTTCTCTTGCATCAGATCCAGCGATCACAGTGGTGTAGCATGATTCAGCTCACTGACTCGATGAAAAACTAAGCAGTGAAGGAGAGAAAGAATTTGTTTTCCATGGTGTCTGCGAGCTGAACTGACTCATCCGATACGTTTGCTAGACTCAGCATAAGGGTGGAAGTGGGTACCCAGGGCTGGGGCAAGGACACTTGCCCGTGGCAGTCCCGTGCTGGCATGGGCTGGGTCTAGCATGAAACCAAGAATGTCAAAATGTGGGTGGCAAAAGGAGGGTCAAAGTGCCAAAAAAAAAAAAAGTCAAATGTGTCAGGAAGTAAGGAAAAAAATAAAAGATGCTTTGCAGGTGAATATGACAGAAGCTCAATTCTTCCAAGGCAGGCAATAAAAGCAGCTGGACTCACCAGCCGTGTGCTGCACTCCCCGGGGGATGCCAAGCACCCTCAGCATTAGCAGCCAGCAGCTCCAGGGGACATGTCCCCGAGGACAGTGACCGTGCCCAGGGCTCCCTGGGGCACGGAGCTGCTGCTGAGGGCACCAAAGCTCAGCGCTCTTGTCCAGGTTTCAGCTGGGGTGCGATGGGAGGGGAAGGGGCACCAGCACCACACAACCTCCAACCAGGGGAGGCTGGCTTCCTTAAAAACTGAACACCTTAAAAGAGAACACCTTTCTAGCAAAGAGGTCAGCAAATTTCTCGCTACGCACCACTAACCCAGGAGACATAAGAACTGATCGTGTTTGATCCTCAAAGTTCTGCACGAGCACGGGGCGGGATGGAGGACACCCACCAACACCAAGGAGCACCCCGGCAAGCTCGGCGCATGAGGCAGCAAAGGGAGACAGGGCAGGAAGGAGAGAAAACGGGGACAGCCTGTGCTGTCCCACCTCACCTCCAGCCTCCCAGCAGGAGGAGCAGCAAAGCGAGTGGGTGCTTCCACCTGCCCGTCAGCCTCTCCTGCTGCCTCTGGAACAGTGACCTGGACCCCACAAGCGCTTTTCCCCCTGGTGGATGACCCAAACTTTTCTTTGTGTATTTAAAAAAATAGGGCAGAGGAATCCTTGCAACAACGAGCTCATTAACTGCCTTTGTGCAAAATCCACCTGCACATAAATACTGAAATGCAATTTTGCTCATATTTTATATAGAGCTGCCCTCTTACAAATCACTGCTGCTTTATTACAGCAAAGCAAAACCAGACGCTGGCTTGTATTAAACCTTGTAGTAATTTTACGATAAATACAGGAATAATTCTGTATTTGGAGAAGCAGGGACCAGATTATGATGACACTCAGCAGAATACCGCGCCCTGCACAGCCCTCCCATCCCCATTCCTTCCAGCACACTTCAAGCTCTCTTTTTTTAAAAGGATGAGAAGATACTTCTGACACTGCGAACTGAAACAGTGCTGCCGATCTGAATTTTGCATAAATAGTTTCCCACCACTGTTAGCATTTCACCCAAATGCGTGGCAGCGGCATAGCGGGCCTTAATATAGACAGCCCACCAGCTGCCAGCAGAAATTTCAGCACATTGTCAATTATATAAAAATAAGAGGATTTGGGTTGATCCCCCCACAAAGTTACCCCTGTAGTAATGGCTTTTTCTGTGTGACTTGCCTGCACGCCAGACGGGATGGAGATGAACCTGTAAGAGCTTCAGAAAGGTGCCTGGTGCTGGTATACGTTAGCTTTGGGACTTCATCTGTTATCCTAATAGCTGAGATGTGTCCCAAGAAGGTATCAGTATGGGAAGGAGAAAGAGGCACATACAGGAGACATCCAGGGAAGACAGTTGTGACTGTATTTGAGTTTCTGCAGTTCTGCCCTTCGGTCTGGAGTTCAAATGTCTCTTCTCTCAGGGAGATTTCTGACCCAGCCTGCAGCCCCTTGCGGCAGCAGGCACCCTCCACGCTCACCAGGGAGAGCGCATCTGCCTTCGAGATGCTCAAGTAAGTATATTTAAATCACCTTCCTGTTGTTTAAACTGCAATCAAGCCAGCCAAAAATAAATAAATAATCATTTGCACACTTGTGTAAACAGAGAGATGAAATGCTGCCGAGCCGCTGATACCCCAAAAGGCGCGCCGGGCACGCCTCTGTCCTCCCCACCAGCACCGACACGAAGAAACAGTCCCTGTGCTCCCGTTACCCAAAGGAAATTACCTACCACCCACGCCCTGTGCAGTGGATGGATGCGAACAGATAACAATTAGCCACCAAAAATACTCGATTTACTCCATTTTCTTACATGGAGTGGTTTAATGGGACTTTCATTGAAGAGCGGCGAAGCTCTGGGCCGGGATCGGCTCGATGCAAGCTCTGAATTTTGATGTATGCTGTTGACTTCCACAACACAGAGCAATTTGTAATAGCTTTGCCACGCTGTTGTTTTCAAAGCTCCTGCTACATCACAAGCATTTATTTCTGACCACAAAATTACATTTATTCAACAGAAAGCAGCTCAGGGTCTTTAAGAGGTTAACTTCTGGAGTGCTTGGCTGCTCTCCAGCCTCTGTACTCGAATCAGCGCTAACGCAACAGCACACAACAGCACCCAGGCTAGCCGTGATTAATAGAGTGCTGAATACGCTGCTTTCCACATACACACACTTTTCATTCCCTTGCTTCCATAGATCATGGACTTATCCTCAAAATATCTGACTGAAATTGAATTTGGCTTCTCTCTCAACCGTTCATTTCCTATGTTATGCAAGGTTATATCCTTTTCTGCATGAGCAGAACCAAACCAGCTGCAGCTTTTGAGAAGAAAATGTGTTTTCAATTATGAAGCTGGCCTGAATATTGAACCACAGTTCTACTGCTACTCTAATTGAGCCATCATGGAGTGAACCTACAGGAAAGAAATTGTATTAATTAGGTTTGTAAATTTAACATAAGGAAATTAAAGGGGGGGAGTGAATATCAGCTCAGGAATACTCCTTCAAAAATGCAGAAGGAAAGCATGTCTGAAGTTCTAGAGGCACACGCACTATTAAAGTACTCCTTCAAAGGCATGATTAGTAGTTCCAGCACACCAAACAGATTTTCGGCTTCTGTTGTCTGCATATGGAAAATTATTAAATTACTCTGCTGACCAAATTAATAGTTTAAAGAGCAATTCAGCTAAGTGGGGAGCCAGAGTGGTCTCATCAGAATGGCAGCACACTTAAAAGTACTTGCTTTGTGAGAAGAATAAGAGGAATGGATTTCACAGAAACGAAGTCTAGAGTGTTGTTTCGGAGTATGTGCCTTAAAGGGTTCTCCAAATGAGGGATTACTGCATTACTGTTGGACAGTACTGCTATGCCACATGAAAAGAATGCTAATGACCTCAGGAAATCCTTTCCCAGCCTTAAAATATCTACTTGATGACTTCACAAATACGGATTCAGACATTAGATTTCCATACCACAGCTTCAGTTCTGTAAATTAACATAGCCCAAGAACATACAGTTTTGTTTTTAAGATTTCACATACAAATATCCATCCACTCACGTAAACAGGACAATGCACAATGACCCAGTGGTTTGAACACAGCTCATTTAGGTGGTTGCTTGCTAACTTGGAAATGATAGATAATGATTTTATGATTGAATGATAAAGCTCTTAAGCCTTTTCTGATGCTGTCCTGCATTTAGCCCAGCATACTGTGAACAAACCATTAATAAGAGGCATCCTCAGGTTAATGATGAGCAACCAAAAAATGAGATTTAAGACAGAAACATTACTAATTTTACACCTCAGGTTAGTGAATTCTAACAGTCCTGCTCCCAATAGGCTATTTACACCCTGCAGGCCTTAAATCTTCCAGGACAGTTAGAAAAGCTACCCACAGAAATCAAAAGGACAATATTATCAGCTTTCAATCAGACACAACATTCTATTAATTTCAAAAAAAAAGGGCATTCAAATTTCCATTAAAATCCTAAACAAGGAAAAAGTACTATAATGAAATTATCACTGATGAATTAGTAGGGTTTCACACTGCACTAGGAATGCATTTTTAAATTTGTAGCATGTTAAATTTCATTTCATAATGCTTTTACTTTAACTGTCATCATAAAAAATCCACACTTACTTAAAGCACCAAGATCTATACAAAAAAAAAGTTATTTCCAACAACTAATGGAAACTGCGTATTTGATTACTGGAACAGTTTCATCTGCAATTTCTTTTGATTGAGATAAATATCCACAGAATACAGAATGTTCTTTTTTTTTTCCTTATGAATTCATATTATACAAAGGGAATATACAGAGTGGGGCATGAGGTATCAATATCCATGCTCAAGCTGAGAAGAAAAATTGGCTAAAGTGATCAGCGTATTTATTTTGAAAAGTGAACTAGCCACAGGTTTACAAGCGGATGTCCCATAAAGCATGCTTGGGAGGATATTTAAATATGTGAGCTTAAGTTAACCTCTCTCCAAGTCACGTTGGGCTAGCCGAGGGTACAGTTCAAGGACAGTTTAAGTCAACCCACACTGGCACGGCTGCGCTCCTCCTGCCCTTGGCTCTGCTCTTCTGGCCTCTCCCCTGTCCAGCAGGAGCCTGCAGTGAGCTGGGTCGGTGACCAACCTGGCAGAAAACTAAGCCAGCAAAAAAGGGGAAAAAAGAAAACTTTGTGCTCACCATGGGATCATACTAGCAGACGTGTGGAGGCAAGGTGGGAGGTGCGGAGGCAGTCCAGAGGTAGGCAGGAAGAAAGCAACAGCCATGTAAAGCTACCTAAATACCTCTGATCGTTAGGCAACTGCACCTTCTGATCTTCTGTCCCTTCTGCGTGCCCAGAGCCCGCGGAAGACAGTCATCCCACGTGGGATTTGCAAAAGCCCGCTTCCCTTCTGTGGCAGAATGATGACTTAATATCGCTTTGACATGCAAAAACACCTAATTAGTTCTGTCATTAGGGAGCAAGAAAAGGGTGGAGCAATAGCAGTAGGGGTGGAGATAGAAGCAAAGGGCAAAAATGAGGTGGAGACCACACGGTTGATGGAGAAGCTGCATCGTGCAAGAACATATTTTCCTGGTTTCTGTACAAGAAACAGATGATGAGAAGGTGGTGCTCCAAAGTTCGGTAAGGAGCATCCACGATGCCTACAGAGGTGTGAACCAGAGCACTCCCAGAGCATTCCCTTCCTGCTGCTTCAGGACACTCGCTCTCCAGCAGAAGGCATCTATTTGCACTACTTCTCCTTTTACCTCTCTTTAGTTTATTTACTCATGGGTTTTTTGTTTGTTTACTTGTTTTGTTTTGTTTTATTTGAAAAACTTCCTTCGTTGGGGCTGAAACCTGTGAAGTCTCTGTAGTAGAAGCAGGGAACCTCTTATCAGCAGATCACTCCCCATTTCTCTTTCCTCCCCCCTGCACGTGTCCTGGAGTACTTGTACTGTGTGACCAACAAGACCTGCCCCAGCCACCTGGCTTGCAGAGCCACCTCAGGGGAGATAAGACAAGGCATCTCCAGCGGATTTGAAATGGAGAAAAGCCTACACACTGAACACAATTTGTTCTTGACCTACTTGGAGTATTCATCTCATGATCTTTCAGAAAGCCAGCCTTAACAATAAACAGAGATCAAATCTATATACTGAACAATAAATTATAACTCAACAGAACAGGCTAATATTCTTAGTGTTCTGATTTCTTAGTACTCTAAGTATCATTATTGATACTCTTAGTATTTTGATTCTGATATGGGAACGACACAAAGCTGTGCCAGGGGAGGTTCAGAATAGACGTTAAGAACAAATTCTTTACTGTGAGGGTGGTCAAACACTGGAACAGGCTTCCTAGAGATGCAGTCGATGCCCCATGCCTATCAGTGTTCAAAAGACATTTGGACAACGCCCTCAGTAACATGCTTTAACTTTTGGTTAGCACCAAAGACGTCAGGCAGTTGGACTCAAGGATTTTTGAAGGTCCCTTCCAACTGGACTATTCTATTCTATCCCATTTGTCTCCAAAACAAGGTACAGTAACTAAATCTATAATGAAATACCACAATTCACAGTTAGCTGGTCTGCATTTATGTACTCAATCACAATTAATTCAGATCTTTCTAAAACCTTTCAGGGTTTCTAAAACCCTGTCTAGATTACAGAAGCTGGAATCACTGGCTAACAAGATTCAGCAGCACAATTTTGTGACATATTCATGCTTCACTTAAGAGGGGATTTCTACCAACAAATTTTACTCTTGTAATTTATGAGATTGAATTTATACCATTGTAAACTTCACTTTTACGTTAGTGAAGCAGATCTACACAAGAGGAGCGTGTATGAACCACACCAAGGTAATAGTGAACTGTCTCCAAGAGGCAAGATCTAAGGGGAGAATATTCTTTCACTGTAAGCAAAATTTGGATTTATGGTTCTTACTTGATCCTCAGACATTCCCTTCATTAAAGATCAGTGCTGAAAGCACACACACACTTCAGTCAGTGCTTTGCAAGCTTGAAACTAAAGTGAAAAGGTTTTAAGAGCACTGCAATTCACTTGGAACAATTTTAAAGTGTAAATTTCTATTGGCAAATGGACTCACACAAGTCATTCTTTGTTCTCACAAATTGCTATTAGATGTATCAAGGACAAAGTTGTCCTATTTATTTATTTATTTCTAGCAGTACTTGGGAACTTGGATAGTAAAATAAAAAATACCATACTGCTTTTAAGATGAGAAATTATTGTCTATTTGGGATACATATTTAGCAGGATGTACAAGTAATCGGAAATGCAATCCTCATTACAGATAATAGGAGTTGTGCACTTAACTCCCTATGCAGACTTCTGAAAACATGCTCCTGAATTTCTCTGTGCTCTGATGGGAACTGCAACAGAACAAAATCAGCTAACAACTTATTATAGATTGAGAAAGTAAGAAGTGTTGCTGCTGGAACACAGCTGACTTTAAAAGCAGAGCTCTACAATGTAAAACAAAGTGTTAGCTAAAACCTAAACCGACCACCCCACTCAGGCTTTATAAAGAGAAAGATAATTTGCAAATTTCATACATGGCATTTTCCTAGAGGCAGAACAACAGCTCCCATCTGGCCTTCGCTCATGTGAAGCGAGTGCTTCAGTGCTGTCCACAGCTAAAATGTACAATTCTGTCATTGGCCCAGCTGCCTTTTCCTATAGAAATTCTTCAAAGTAACAACAGTTGGCTTTTAAACTTGTGATCGCTCTAATCATGTGTCTCTCCGTGGAGCGGTGTGAAGACAAACCAAAGAAAGAGCCAGCACCAGCGCTGTTAACACTGCCTGTTGGTTTTCCAACAAACACCTGCTAACTTAAGGTTTTCCAACAAGCCCTCTAGAATACCGTGTTTTACAGCTGAAAAGGTTTACCCTGGAACTATTTGTAATATCTCCATATTTTTGTATATGTACATTACATTGCGTTCATTAAGCATTCAAACTGTCAAGTCACCGAGGCATACCGAGTGAGCATGTGCCACCTGAGTCACAGCAACAGCAAGCTTATGCTCAGGTATGCTAAATGCCCAGTGATTTGACTAGTTTAGCTCATCCAGCACAAACGCAGTGTATCACACACACATCCAGCACACAGAAGAATGCAGAAAGGCTGAACCCCTGCCGTGCTCTCTGCTCACGGCTTCCATCCCCACCCGGCCCCGCTGGAAGACTGCGGGCACACTACTCATGTGAAGCGAGATCAAAAGCATCAAGAGAAGCGGAAGGTCTTACCTCTCCCTGGAAACTCTTCAGTAATGGAGCTACCTGTTTGCGAAGGTCCTAGAAGACAGAAGCAAAATATTTCATCAGAAAAATGTGAAAGGATGTGTCATTGCCAAGTTCTTCCTAACACTATTTTCAGTTCTGGAATACTACGTAAGACTTGGTTGCATTTTATGGGAGCTTTGGTTAAAGTAAAAGTGTATCTACAATTCATTTTGAACAAGTCTGAATTTCCAGTTTGACATACACCTGTATCTGTTGCAAACAGTATTAATTAACAAAATTGTAGTGATGTTAGGTAAGCACTAAATGCCTTCATCTCATAATTCAGCTGAAACACTAATACGATTAGAAGTAAATGCCTGTATCTATCCAAACAGCAGCTACACCTCTGAACTTACACTGAAGAAATTTCCACAAACGGAAGCCAGGCTTAAAGGAGGATGACTCTGGACCATCATTCCAGCTAAGAGTGTTGTCATTTTGCAAAAGGTCTATTTTATTTCTTATTTTCTCAAGAGTGCTCCAACTTCAGCCACCAGTGAACTGGAGGCAGCCACGCTGAAGATGAGAGTATTGTTTGTTGGTTTCTGTATAACTCAAAACTTCTTCTTCAGAATTACAGCACACTTCGCACTACTAATTTCATTAAAATACTGCCCACAGAATCACCCTAGAAGTTTATAGCATAGTTTTACTTAGCAACCAAGGTAAGTTAGGACAACAGCAGATCTATCTTCTATAAAATTCTCAGTGGCTCCACTTTTAAGCTGGGTTAGGCCTAATTTACTTACAAATTCCCAGAATTATCACTACGTGCATGCCTGAAGAGTGAAGTCCTGTAACTTTGCAGCAGACACTCTGCACTATTCATGCACAGCGAAGAAGCTGGTCTCCTATTTTTACCCATAATATTCCACTGCCAAGGCACAAGCAGCAACTTCACAGCACATTTACAGCCAGAAAGAAACCTGTGCGAGGTACGGCACAGTAACGCGGTCACTACAGGCGGGCAGCACCGGTGCGGGTGACCCAGGACAGGGCTGGATTTCCCAGCCTCGGAGATTTCCGAGCTGAGCAGACCCAGCATCGGTGCTGAGGAGCCGCTGCAGGGCCAGGTGAGGGCAGAGGCCTCCAGCCACGAGCTCCGAGATGCTCTGACAGTAGCGGGGCAGTCACGAGCTTCTGGCATAGCCATGCAATCCTCCTCGCTTCCCACAGCCCCTTAGCTATGCTGAACCTCATCAATAGGTCATAAGGACATCTTTGAAGTATTTTCTCTACATTAAAAGTGTCCATCAAAGCCTTGGGCCTTTCTGAAAAGTGGGTCACCATAGAAAGTTGGGAAATTCTCTTTTCCAATGCAATAACATGTTTACGTTCACATCTAGAGTCACACAACATATTGGACATTAAACCACACACCAAAATACCCTCAGCCCCGGGTTTAATCTGATCTGCTGAAGGAAAAGCAGGCTTTTGAGAGAAGTGATTTTTGTCATTTAAATGACAAGTCATATAGAGAGCTGGAGAATCAGGAGTTCTCCCACTCCCTGAGAAATGGCTTAGGGGGCCAAATGCAAATGAAGCTATCAAAGACAAATGATCAGCCAAATTACACTTCTTCCCTGGTTACTGCACTACCATACAGCTAACGCCTATCAAGTTGAGGGTAGTGCCCCAGCTCTGTAAGCTCATTCTTCTGTACCAAACCAAACAATGCTTCTGTTCTTAGACCGAGTCACCTAAATGTTTCCTGATACTTTCTGTCGTCTATTTTGGGACAGAAAATGGGTAGATACTGTCCTTGTGTACCACGAACATCTATAAATTATGCCTCTACCAAAGCAAACTGGCAGGTTGAGCAGCTTTTCCCACTTCCTGACTACGCTGGGAGACCAGAAGGCTTTGCACGTTTTATAACCTACCTTCCTTGTAACGTGATGCTGACATTGAAGAAAATAACAACAACCATCGATGGCAAAATAAATGCCTGCATTTAGGGCCAAAATCTGGCGTGCCAGGTTTTAATGCACAGTGAAATTATAAACTGAGACATGAGATTTACAATCAGGACACTGGCATCCTTTTAAACTTCATGAAATCGCAAAAAATTATACCATACAGGCAAAGCAACATTTCATGAAATAAAAATCTCAATTCATAGGAAATCATTGGTTTTAAGGCTTCTGGTTCCCGGTATTGCCTCTGAATTTACTGACTGGTTTGGCGCCAGCCAGCAAACTGATGTCAAAACTGAAAGCAGAAATACAGGAGATCTAATCCAAGAGCAGCCCCAAGTCTCGTGCTTGCACAGCTCCAAAGCGCAGAGCTTTATTCCCACTGCCCAAGCACATGGCATAAGCATCAGAAATCACCCCAGATACATTCGCAGATGACAAAGCACCGCAATGACATTCAGTAAAATAAACCATGGCTGGTTCTGGAGGCAGGAAGATGTAAGCATCGCTCTTCCATGGGTGTGTGGCGAGCTCTAGCAAAGAGCCTGCTATGGAACTGTGCATCTGACATGCGCTAACTTCTGAAAGACGGGCTTTGCAGCACCTTTTATTTCATGATATAAACTGTGTCAGGACTTCGCCTTCGTATTCACTTTTGTTAATGAGAGACTTTGTTGTTAGCTGGCTATGGAAGAGAAGAGGGAGAGAAGCACGAAAAGGAAGAGAAATATGAGGAGCATCCCAAAGCCAAAAAACAGCTGGTCAAGCTGATAAAAGGAGGGGAAAGTATCTAGTACAAAATCTGATTCCCAAACATCCTTCATTTAGCAAATTCAGGATGCTAAACACTCATCTCAGCAATCACAACATTGCCAAGCAAAATTCATGCCATAATGGGAAAATGCTTGAAAACGCAGGCATAATGGGAAAATGTATTATGCTATGGAAAACGTAGGCAGCAGCTTTTGTTGGTGGTAAAAGTGTTTGTAAAGCATTTCATGACAGAGGAGAAGGCAGCTCAAAGTGATTCAGTCTCACAGGCAAGCAATCGGTTGTACAACAGGAATCAATCCAGGGCAATCCTGGGACACGCTGATCATTACGGCACAGTTTAACAGCGTAAAATGCTTTGACAACTGGAAATCGTAGCAATAACTTGAAATCTGCTGCAGCTGAACAATACAGAGAGCATCCCCTTTCCATTTTCTTCCCAGAGCAGATAGCTAAGAAAAGTAACTACAAGGAACGTGCTCCAGTGTTTTAAACACAACCAAGTACGCCACGCAGGTAAGTAGATAGATGGCACGCCCCATAACTAGAGTAATAAACACCTCCTCACACCATTTTTGGTTTCTCCCTGCTCCTCCCTACTCCCTCCCCAAAAGCATTTGGAGGTTACTTTTACAATTCCTTCCTTGGCTAACCAGCATCAAAACTTTCGACAGCTCACAACAAAAGGGAAGTAAAAATAAACACCCAGAAGTCAGGATTACAGATGCCTCAAGTCACCAGCTAAAACTCTGCTGGTGAGATTTATTTTTGGCAGTTTGGAAAAATTCCTCATCAGACTTTGTCTCAAAATACTGTATTAACATCAAATAGAATTTTACCTTCTTTGCACTAAACTGAACAGAAAGAAGGACGTTCAGTTTGGACCCGGGGGAATCTGTAGTGCTGGTTAGCAAGGACACTATATGATTTATTATCTGTTTAAAGTGTAGTGGCCTTTACTGCCTGGGCTGTGATCAAAACAGGAAAAGCAACCAACTCCAGCACTTGCATACAGCTAGCAAATCACCGCGATCAAGCAGAACAGCTAAAAAGGGTACATGCAACTGAACATTAAAACAAATGATAATCTATCGGCACAAATGCACTGAAATATTTGAGCACTCCTATACAATCACATTATTAGCCTATTTTTCTATGCCATCTCAAGGTGCTCTGTCTCTCTGTGGATGATTTATCAGGATAGAGCAGTTTTCTGAAAAAAGGCTCTATCACAGACAAACTCAATATCTGAAGTAGAGACTATGAATTAGGAAGCTGTATCATTATCTGAATCAAATCTGATAGCTGAAAGCTAATATAGCATTTTCCTCTTTACAGGAGTATAAACAACTAGTTTATATTTTGATCAAATAGCTACACAATGAAATCTGAATCCAAATAATTTTTAACTCCCTTTCCATTCACGTTAAATATAACTCTATGGAAAATAAGCCAAGAATAAATCTGTGGTAAAAAGCTGGGCGACAAATGCATCTTTCTGACAAGTAAATTACATTATTTATCTATCTCTATCTTCATACACTGTGTGCAGTACAAAGGACGTATCAATGGTCAGGCTACTGACACTGTACTGGCAATTTACTTGAGGTCTGAAGCTCCACAGCACCTTCCGATCTCCTCCCAGCCTGCTCGATCTCATTTACTTCCAAAATGCTCATCTCTACATGTCACGACAACAGACCTATAACGCTGGTTTGATAAAGTGGTCCAGCAAGTTAAGCTTGACCTGTACAGCTTTATCATCTACACGAGTGTTGTGCTCTTGTAAAATAAAACAAACAAAAACCAGGCAAACATTCTTTCCTATACCTCTGTGCCACATTTCCTATGGTTTGTTCTACGTATTGTCTCCTTGAGACAGGCATTGGCTGGCGAATGTCACTAAGTCTGGCACAGAAATCATAATGAGAAGCAGCCCACTTGTATCAGCATCGGTGACATCATTAGTTCAGCTGTCACAATCTATTTTTGAGCTGCCTTATCACCAGTGAGATGCTCCGGCTTTCCTGCCATCTTACCCTTCCGCATTTCCTCCCTCGTTAGCCCACACGTAAGGAGGAACGAAGGGCTGGCCCCGCGCTCCAAACTGGCAATGCTGCACGCCACGACTCCAGACAACTCTCATGAGAGCCTGCAGAAAGAGAAACGCCAACCACCACCACCACCACCCAGATCAGAACCCGACATGTATTTACCGGGTGGAAAGGTATTTGTCAGTTCAACCCCCAGGTAAAGAGGAGAGGGCACAGCCCCAGAAGGGCCTCTCATGTCAGAACTTGCCGGCTGTAGCCCCTCTGTCAATAAGCGGGGTGCTGGTTCCACCAATGCTTGTTTCTGGAGCCCAGGAGGATGCCTACCAGCGTACCCTCACGTGCAGGGCTACATACACGCTGTCCGCACAGCAATCAGCTCCATAACATTGTTGAGCACCGCTTTCATGTAAATAGAGCTGGAAGGGGGAGAGGTAAAAAGCAGCCAAGCAGGAAGGATTTGGGAAGAACCCTGGCATCAACTCCTGAGGTGTTGGATTGTAACATACTTACAGGACAGCTTGTCACTGTGAAACACAGGAATCAGCAAGTTAACTATAATTACTAGCGATCGGTTTTGCTGGTTAATTAGAGAGAGCCAACGTGTGCATATGCTTCGCCCTGCTATGGGTAAACTGGTGGACCAGCTGCGATCACTGGGTCAGATGCTCATCTACCAATGTTTAAATATTCTTTCTTTGCACCCACAATTATGAAGAAATACAGAACACACAGTTTCTCCTTCAGAGATCCAGGGCACATGTTTGGAGGTGTACTAAGGGAAATACAGAAGTCTTTAACTACTTTCAGCAGGCTCCACTTATCTTTGCTGTGAAAGGTATGGAACTGAGGTCTCAGATAGTTGCCCAAACAGGTATTATGCAGTAGCTTAGATGACTTATTTAATTCCTAAAATACAAGGCAAATTAAATCATAAGAGCAAACAATTTATTGCTCAATTTACACCATGATTTAATGAGATATAAAACCTCTCATTGCTTAAGGCTGCTAAAGTGTTTACTTGAAATCTGATCATTAAAGAATGAATCACGATGTTATCAATTTTCTATGACTTTTTAGTTATTTTAATATACTAACATGCCAGAATTTTCCCTGTGCAAAAAAAAAATTTAAGTTACATTTATAGATGTGTTTCAACCTAGCACAATGATAAATAAAAAATCCTGATTTACAGTAGCCAAATGTACACCACAGTATTCTGAAATATTTTAGCTCACAGATCTTGTGCAAATTCCATTAGCTTTAATTATTTATTAGCAGTAGATTTAGATTACTGTTCTTGACCTATTTTTCAGTGCATGGACCCACCCAGCAAGAAGTGAAAAAATATTCCATTTGTGAAAGGCTGATTTAGTGAGAGCAGGCTTCTAGCTTAAAGTAGAAAATTAAGCAAAAACACATGCATTGTAATTCAGGGGGAGAAGCTCACACTTCTGAAAGGTTATGAAGCAGGGCATAACCAGTCTACAGAATTAAAACTAAATGAGACTCCCTGAAAAGAGACAGAATTTTTGCTATTTAACCACCTCAGACCTCTTGCAAAATTGCTGCCACATGACAATCCCAGAAAGAAGCGAGCCTCGACAGCTGACATACAGAGAAGCTTCAGACTATTTGTGGAAATACCCTCATCCCCACCAAACTCTGCAGACCACATGGGTCCTAATAACCCAAGGCGAGCAAGCGGCTGGGGGCTGGTCCTGCGGCCCCTTTCGCTGGCGAGGAGGCAAACCCTGCTCTTCCCAGGCAGGAGAAAAATGAAGCATCTGTGAAGGTGTCTACTCGCCGCATTTCCTTTGGTCTGGGACTGGCACGTTACTTTCAATGGCACTGCTCACTTGAGCAAATCTTAATGGAATCTTCTTATAGCTTCTTCCAAGCTAAAATAAACAAAAAGCTAACAAGTTTACTCTGTGCCTATGCAGCAACGTATAAACAGACTGGTTACCTTCACAACTGTTTAAAGAATCAACTGTGCAAAAGAAGAACTGTTGTACCCGTATATATGTGTATAAGTATATACACACACACACACACACACACACACACACTATATGTGATATAAAAAAGATTTTTTTAACCTAACTTTACAAGTGAATGTAGAGAACTATGCATTTCAGAATCATGTTGAAACCTTGCCGTCATTTATAAACCAGCAAGTTAACATTGGCTAGAAAAGACATTGAACAGAAACAATTCAGAACTTAAAAACTAGAGTTGCTAGGAAACAAAAAAAAAAATCATTCAAACAAAAATGATTGAGGTAGAAGAGCTCTGGAAAGAGCTAATTCTAAGCAAATGAAAGCCTGATTGCTAAAATTTCAGTAGAGAAAAAATGGATGGCTTATTTAATAGGTCACCAATAAGTGCAGAAAATCAAACACCATTTTTAGCATATATACGAAGTTAAAAAGCTACATATTGGCTAATAGCCCCGTGGAGGCTTTCCCTCCCGCTAACAGTTTGTCCTGCTTTCTTGTTAAGCCCCATAGTCCCTGCTGAAGGTTGCAGGCGATACCGAACACACCCTGCCAGACCCTTGTCATGGGAATAACCACATGTCCCTGTCAGCCCAGGTCAGCAGAACTACTTATTGTGCATAATGAAAAACAATTTGATTAGCCAAATAAATATTTCAGAATCTTTGAAGCGCACCGCTCTTGCCAGCAGGATAACCACGTGTCAGCGAAACCCAGGAGCCTCCGTTCCTAGGGCTCAGGCAGAAGATCATTACTTGGTACCAAGCTTTGCTAAGTGCCTGCAGATCTTTTTAGCTGCATACGCCTATCTAATAAAACTGAAAGGCAGCTGACTACTTTGTGTGCATCCCCATAAGCAGCCTCACCTGCATTTGCTCAATCTTAATGATAACCACTCTGTCCCTACAAACCTACACACCATTCCACATGCCCTCTTCCCTTGCAACGGAGGCTTCCCACGAAAACATCCTTAATGCTCCTCCCAGATCACATCCTGCATGATCTTCCCCCTCCACTACAGCAGTCTCATTTTCCACTTTGAAAGTCTATAGCCGAAGAGTTCACAATGCTGCCCTGATTATTCCGAATTACAGCCTGCAGAACAGAGGTTTCTCTTCAATGTAATATGGGGAACTTCTGAAAAAAGGTAATTATTATGAGTCTTAAAAAATTAACGTGTTTAATGAGAAGCTAATGACATGGGCCATGAGTCTGCAGAAGAGGCATCTAAGTACTGCGGTCCAATTAACAACACCAGTTCAAGCACGGACTAAAGCTTCACATGGTGGATTTAAAAAGACGAATATTTAATGTGAAACCATAATTGCACCTGTAATTTTCCATATTCCCTCCACCACAAGCAGAGCTGTGTCTGAATCAGCGTGCACCCTACCTGAGTGCTCGGTCGCGCCTTCTCGGAGGATGAAACCAGAACGCTGGGTGCCACGAGGAGAAGACAGGTAGGACTAGTCAGAAATCATTCACTTCAATGTGCACCTTGTATTTAGGGAAAGTGAGGATACTAAAAAATGCTCGTGTTTTAAAACCTGCTACTAGGTAGATTGGAAAGATTTCCAACATACAAGTACCTTGCTTTAAAGTCAGGTGAAGTTTGAAAGAAGAGTAATTCTGTGCTTAATATTAAAATAAGGAACCAGATTTTATCCTCACAGATCTACATGTGAACTAGAGGGCAGGCTGTGCATTGATGGGCCATCAGATATTGCAAAACTTTTTTCTCTGCTTATCTTTCAAATACCTGTTAAAAACCTAGCTGCAAACAGACCGTGTTATTAATCATACTCTGACATACCTGCATGTAAGAACACAGGTATATTTACTGATTTATATCATTACAGTCAGCCTTTTTCTATGATTCCACTGCAAGAAAATCCAATACTAAGCAATCCTCTAATACTCTTCTTATAAGATTTGCTTGCTTAATCTTGATTCTCACCATTTTATTCAACAGCCAGTTGCTCCTATAGAAAACAAGTTGTTTCATGAGGGTCAGAGCAAAAAGCCAGCTGTCCTGCAAATCCACGTCCTACATTTGCTAAAACTCCCGCGAACATCATCTTCGCTATCTTTGTGTTCTTTGTGACCTCTTCTATGCAGGGAGTCACTGGCCAGTTGCCTGCTGCTGCTGCTCACAGGCTACCAGCAGGCAGCACCTTCGAATACAGCTGAAGTTATAACTTCAGAGCCCCACAAAGACGAGAAATTCAAAGAAAAGAAAAAAATGACAACCTCAAAAGCATCGTATATAGGCCCAAAGGATTTACTACGTCTAATTTAGCATACCTGGTAAAAACACCTCAAAATTAATGTAACTGTCATCCTCCTGACCTAAATCAAAAAAAAAAAATACAGCACAGATCTTTTCATGTTGCTTCCATAAATGAAGCAATTCAGAGAAAACCAACTTTTGCTACCAATACACTTCCCAGCAAAATTCCTCCTGAAACATGCCCTGCCTATATTGCATATGCTTCACTAGTGCACAGTAGATTTAAATGAATCATCAAGATGGAAGAAAGCACAATCTCACTACAGACTTATTCAATACATTTACTGCCTGTTAGTTGAACTTAAGAAATAAAAAACCCACATAAAGCACTTTGGAGCAACAGCATCTCCTCGCAATCGTAATATATAGTCTCAGCTGGGACCGATTCCCAAATTCAGATGCTGAACTGTGAACTGCTCCAGCATGTTGGGAGGGGAACGGGGGGGGAGCAGGGGGACAGACCAGGAAAAGAAACCCAGAGGACTGAAGATTTAAAAAAGAGAAGACAGAAAGAGACAGAGCAAGCTCCCAGTCTGCCATTCCTGGGCACTTTTTTTCTGTCACTGAAGGCATGCAAGCCTAGTGCTGAATCACAGTGAACTCAATAGCAGATTAAAATGAGACATACTTGTGTAATAATAAATCAACAGAATTAATACATGCTTATCTTCTACTAACTTAGAAGGGGGAGGTGACAAATTGCACTTAAGGAAAAATAGTTTTACTGTTGCTAGCATAAGCTCAGTGTCTATAGGAGACTGCTAAATTTAGAAAGCCAGCTTTTGATGATAGCAACGGAAATTAATTCAAGTTTTTAGTGTGTCTTTTTCTTTTTTTTTTTTTTCCCCAAGAGCTCTAGAATGTTACTCATCTTCTTGAACCTCTTACCAAAAGTAGAGACTTCATAATGCACTATCCTCCCTGCCTACTCCCTCCTACTCTTCCCCCTTAAAAAGGCAGAATTGCTCCTTTGGGCTACAGCAATTTAGGAACTTAATGCAGTTTAACAAATTCCCTATCTCTTGGCTGGAGCTGTTTGGCTCTGACAGATGAATCAGAGAAGTCCATAAACGTCTGGAGGATTTGTGCAGACTTTTTCTTGTATGACTATATATGGCAACTACAGATCAAGTTATCTACAATCATTTTAACCTAAGCTTCAAACTTTTTACCTTATTCTCATCCTAGTGGCAGACTTCATGATCTGTAATACCGTTAAATTAGACAAACCGTCAAATACTTTTCTCAAAAGCATTTTCCCACTCTTTGCAAGACTGTAAAAACTATGTACAAAAATAATTGAATTCAGATACACTTCAGTAAAACTTAACTTTGTTAACAACTTGTGCTTCTCAGAAATATATTTATATATACGAGTGAACCAGAATGAGATGCTGTGAAGTTCACATTTTCATTTACACTACTACTGCTGAAGACATGCACCTCGCCAGACAGCAGATGTCTTCTGTTACTGCTTACCTGAAATATCAATTACTACCAAGTGTCATGAGAAGTCGAGCACAAACTGGTAAATGAAGTAAAATCTGCACTCAAAAAAAAATGGAGGGGAGGTCAAAACTGACTGACTGATGTACACAGGGACTTACAAAGGAATTCCAACAATGCCCGCACCAATCCTTAAATCCAGAATAATATTGTATTTTAACTTCTTGCAATGACCATCTTTTATACATATGTTAATTTTTACACGATGCTTAAACTAGTAAATCAAAAACAATAGTACATGATAAAGTATTGAAAGCTTCTTTTAGCTGGATCCAAAAATTGCTCTGTGCATCCAAAACAAAGGATACACCAAGTTCAAGTGACTTTAAACTAAGTATTCCTAACACACCTCAAAAGGGACATCAAGTGCCACTCAGGGCTCAAAATGGATAAGACTACAGTTCCTCAAACCCAGGAGCAAAACCTGGGTAAACTGGTTGAAAGACTGAAAGTAAATATTAAGCTTTGTACGCACAAGGGAATAATATGAAAGTATGACAGAGGAGACAGTACCACCTAGACAAGCTCAAGTGAGGAGCCATGTGAAGAAACATGTACTTAGAAACTGCTTTATTAAACAATCTCCTTTAAAGTCTTACACAGAACACTATACACATGCACAAAAGAAGAAGAAAAAAACACAGTGAAAAAATTGAACAACAACCTTCCAAAAAGCAAACCAATAGACTACACTGTCAAAGTGCAACATCAGAGAACTGAATGAGAAGCTGAACAAAAATATCACAAATGACAGCTTAGCTTATAGACACAACTGTATTTACTGTAGCCTGCTTCAATTCCTTTATATGTATAGAAAGGAATATATATATATATGTATACATATATATATATACACACATATATAAACCATCTTATTGCTAAGATTGCAGAGCATTTAAAACCAGAACATGTTTCCCAGGGAAAGGTCTGGGCCTCACTGAGGAGACTACATCCTTCTCTCTCAGAGATTCAAGATGCTATTGTTTTACTTCACAATGCCTAGTAATCTGCTGAGTCCCTGACACTCACCTTAAGAGTCAAAGGAACGCAAAGAAAAGTAACTTTAAATGCTTTTGGTTTTTCGTGGTGTTTGTAGGCCCAGTGACACCACCTGAGTGAAGACTGCTCACAGGGCTTCCACAGGGAAGTTAAAACACTTCTACTGAGCTGTTAAACTCCATGATATCTATGTTGCATATTTTCAATATCTTACTCATTTGCTGCAAGTTCTGAACTTCTACTACCTCTCCTCGGGCTGGCATACAGCTGCCTGAAAGAACATCACTAAGAAACAGTCCTGATACATAGCCCCGCCGCTTCTAAATACCACAAGGGCTCACTTTTAAATGTCATTTATTCACAACCAGTCTCTTCCTGTGCAAAAGCACCCACCAGTTAATTGACCTAATGACCACGAGCTGCTGTGAAACCTCAGGGCAGGACAGCTGTGGGGCGGCCTGGTCACCAGGAGCTGGGAACGGGCTGGTCACCGCCAGCTGCAGGCCCCAAACCCCGTACAGCCATTTCATGGCCTTCGAAACGCAGAGAGAACGGAGTTAGAGAAAAAGCTGCTGTTCAGAGGAGACTGTATCTCACCCAGCTGCTTATTACCACCATGAAGTTAAAAGCTGGTATTTTAAATTTGATCTTTTCCTTCGGCTGAGGCAGACTAACACTGAAGACTCTCCTCAGACAACAAAAGGCCACGTGGGGCAAGCAGCATCATGGACTCTCTCCTTTGTTTGTTTTACCTGAATCAATATTCGTTCAGCAACTTATTTGACTTTACAACTTCTACTTAGTGGATCCTGATTGTCTGTGCTTATAAAAAGATGTAATAGTTCATTTTTTAAATTGATTTTGAATTTTCACCTTATTAAGTCTTCAGAAAAATGCACGTTTAAATCTATTTTCCTTCATTTAAAAAAAGGCTTCCAGTAACCTAACATAGCTGCATATTTGCAGGACTCTCTACTAGAAACTGAGACTGACACTGGATAACCCACACAAGGGGCTAGGGTGATCATGCCTCTTGTAAGCCACTCATACATGAGAAGATGGAAAAGTTAATGGACTTCAGACTAGGTTTCAACATGTGAAAGTTTAGTTTTTAAGAAGGCAGTGGGAACCGCTGCTCTGGAGCTGAACACTGCTGGCCCTACCCAAGAAGCTGATGTGAAAAAGCCTTAAAAATAGCCAGAGTCCCACGGACTCTGAGGCAGACCCAGGACCAAGCTCTCCTTTGTCCAATACTCACCCGCACGGGGGAAACCTCTACGACTCAGGCTATATTGTGCTATGCAGGGACTAAAGGGGCAATCCTGACTCTCCAGCCATTTTACTGGGCAGTGACTGGTACAAGAATTGGGCTCTTAAAATTTCACAGAAATCAAAATAGACATTTTTTTCCAGTGAGCATGCAGCTGTAATACATGACTGCCCTCAAAGTCCCCGTGTCATCCTTGGGAATTACCTCACCTCACTTAAGGAGTTTGGTAAATATAAAGCTTATAGCATGCCCTGCTCTGTCACATCCTTTATAACATACGTGTATAAAACATCTTTGCCACATCACATGTAAGTAGATGGCTAGAAGCAGCCAGCTAACTTTCTAATTAGAAAGCTGTGCTATTTTATTCCAATGCTATTAAAATGGGGAAATTTCACCACTCTGGATGTAATTGCAAGTTGGAATAGTGATTCCCATGTGGGAAAAGAAATAAACATCTTTACACTGTGGTAACTGCATTCATATTCTTGAGTACAGTGAGCTGGTAAACAACCCCAAACCCACATCCCCTCCCACCACTAACCGACATTTCTTTCTACACAACTTTAGAATGTAAACCAGCCCCAGGCTTTTGTGATTTTGAAAGACACAGTGCCTCTTCCACCCAGCCAGGCCTGCTCAGCCCTCCCCAGAAGCCCCCTCAGCACAACCCACCGCCAGCAGCTTTTTGGGGTGAAATGACCCCCTCCCGGTGGCAGTGACAGAGGGACTGGAGCAGCTCTTAAAGTGTCTGACAGTCCTCCAGATCTGAGGACTGAGATAATTCACTCGTACAAGGGATTCATTAAAGCAGACAATGGTGTCCAACATACTGTTTTTGATGCTGCTCTTGAAGTTATAATTATAAAAGCCGGGAAATATTTCATTGCCATTATCAGACAGTGGAAGCATAAACAACTGTTAGCTCCTATTGGAACAGAAAAGAAATAATTCAGCTATATTCCATGTGCTTTTTAATAGTGCAGAACTTAGGGAAGGACAGCAGCGATTTCTCTTCCATTTTTCTGCTCAATACTTTTGACAGCTCTAACTGACACTCCTGAGTGTTACCCATTAAAAACCAGCACACTGAAGTATGTAATATGTTCATAAAACATAAATATTTACCAGATCATTATACAGAAATACTTAATCATCTTGTCTATAACTGGGTAAAACACAAAGACTTACGTTGCAACAGCAAAGAAAAAAAATTATTGCTCATTTTCATGTAAACTGGAGTATTAAAGTATAAATCATACTGCTTACATTAACTAATCAGAAGAATTTCAGCTGATGGAAGTAGGAAGCTAGACTTATTAAAACCTTTTTCTGAACTATCAGGCTGTTAACTAATAGCTATTTTGCCCCTTATCAGCTGCACAAACAACAATGGATTTTAAATCAACTAAATGACCTGTGAACTTCTCCTAAATGAGGGGCATAGAGTTTAAGTCAGCCAAGAAAGTTTCACAGGAGTCAAGAGGGCTCCTCGCAAGGGGCACATGTGGAGAGAGTTAAAGCTTCAAACCACTGTTTTTTTTCCCCCTACTCAAGTGTCAGCTGTGATAAGCCAAAATTAACAACCCTACCCTTTGCCACTTCAAATGAAAGGAAAAAAAAAATCTTCTTGCTATTCTAGGTATTTTAAGTTGCATATGAGCATGGTATCTAAATATAGACAGCAACAAGAGACAGCATTGTCCCTTTGGGCACATTGAATATTATCTCACAATTCCCATCTTCCTGGGCTGAACCTTAGTTTTACTTTTCTTTTTGTTATTTTTCTTACTTAGCAAAGTGTGTATTAACCCCTATTTAGTTTTAGATGGATTGATTTAACAAAAAGTGGATTTAAAAAAAAAAAGAAAAGGAAATCCTAATTCCACAAAAGCAGAAGAAAGATTTCCAGTAATTTTCCTAGCTCTGTGTTGTTGTCCTGTGAGCAGAGAGCAGATGCCTTCTGTTTTCTGAGTGCATCTCGAAGCTGTTTTTAAAGCGAGGGGGTTATCAATATGAAGTTTCTACAGCTTACTAAAACAGAAAGCTGAGTTAATATTTTTAGATGTAAAAGTGTCTTTTGCACCAGGAAGCATGCATTTCATTTTCACGTTTCAGTCAGAAACCTAAGAAATAAAACCAATAATTACTATTTTCAAAACACTTCCGGGAAGCACAAACACATTATCTGCAAACCAGCAGACTGCTGTAAGCCTTTAATATTGAACGCAACCAGACCTGGTTGACATGGTTGCTCCTGACTCCTGAAGTATTTAAATACCTTTGAGTGAAGCGTACACTTTCGCTTAATGTACCTAATGCACTTAGTACATTGACAACACTCCATTTTTAAGCCGGCTTCTATACAAAGTTTAATTTTTAAAGGCATCTATAAATTATCAATGACATCTGTTCTGAAAAATGCCAATTCCTATCCTTAGGTTGGCAGAATCTTTCTATTTGTGTAACTTCCTCTTCATATTCAAGCAATGTTAACGCCCTATTGACATACGGTTTTCAAGTGATGTGTTGCTATTCTAGGATTCCATTATTTAGACAAGTCCCATTCTAATGTAATGACAACATTAAGTAAACACAACTATTTCTGGCGCTCTTCTAATCCCATGTCTATAACTACCGATGATGAAACTGTTAGATTAGCAATATGCCGAGATACTCCATAAATACCACGGGGTATGGCACCCCTTCCAAGTCGTATGGTCCGATAGCAGCTGAGGTCAGGGGCAGGCAGCAGCTGGAGACAGCATCTTGCACAAACCACTTCAGCTTATGAGCCATGAAGTGCAGTGGCACTCGTCATCACTAATGCTTGCAACTCAGATGATTGTTTATTGTGCCAACACACAAACACAGACTTGTAACCACATTCACATTCCATCAGCCAAAATCTGATTTTGGTTATTCTATTCTGTTTATCTAATTTACCATACAGTCACAATTTAACATGTCATTCTTTAATTTCTTCAGCTGTTGTGCGCTAACATTGTGGCTTTTTGAAATGCAATTAGGATTGCTTTTTATGCCCCTATCTATGTTACAGAATGAGGGGTGAAAATAATTTTCAAATATCCACAGTAATCTTCCAAGCCCTGCACAGTACACACCGCTTTGGCTTTTTTTTAAAAAGATTCTATATAGGTTAAAAACATCTCACCTTTGTTTTCACATCTAATACATGGGGCTTTTTTTTTTTTTTAACCTCTCTTCATTTTCTAACCAGTAAATTGAAGAGCTCACGTCCATAGAGGCATCCTCCAAATTCAAAGCGAGGTTTCAAGAAAGTTCAGTCTTGAAGTAACCACTGCAACAAGTGCTCTAGCTCTGTATGAACATATCATGTACTGTCACCAGGCCTTCTTACACCATTTGTCATACAGCAGCAAAACAGACACTGCCCGCCTCAGACTCTGTAATTGCGAAGCACTGACGACTGGATGCTGAAATCCTGCTTTCTGGTCATGGCAAACATAAATCAAAGAAAAAAATCTGGTCTATTAAATCTATTTGCTCCGGGAGAACAGGGATTTATCATCTTCTAAAACAAGTGGTCAATAAGATTCAGAAGTGCTTAGTGCAGATCTTGATGAATCGGGATGCCACAGGTGACACTGTAATTGTATTTGAAAGGAATCCACAAACAGAAGGGTGAACGCTGTATTCATTTCAGCGCATCACATCGACAGGCTGTGGATTAAGTGCAGCACAAACACAGTAGGATTTTCCCTCTGCACCCCCCTCAGGGAGAATCCTTAACAGATTGTCCCAAGAGATGAAAGCAGTAAGACAGCAGATAGGGCTGCTTTAACAAGTAAATCTAAAAAGGGTATTTCTTACATGGCCATCACAAATAGTAGTTTGTCAACACCGCATGAACCTTGAGCGAGTGAAAAAAAATGTGTGTTTCAAAAAACTCCAGCACAAGTGAGGCTTCTGCAGGGCAGGGTGCAGAAAGAGGAAAGGCAGCTCCTGTCCAGGGCTGCTTCGGAGGAAGAGGAGGCGCGAGCAGCAGCGCTGCGGGACGGGCTGGGGCGGCGGGCGGGCTGGGCGAAGCCTGGTGGCACCGGCACTGCGGTGGAAGCACCACGCGGTGCAGGAGCCGGCAGCGGCAGGGCATGACGCGCTTCTCAATTCCCACGATGGTTCTCTATGCAAAAGGGAGCTTGGTTTCGCGCTCAGGACAAGAATTAGGACCCAAAGGACAGAAAGGAGGCTTAAATAGCACAACCGCGCGATACTTACGGAAATTAGTATAGTTATATTGTACTGACAACTTCATGAATATTAACAAAAAAACTCATCTCTTTTTTCCCCCATTTTTGAACAGAACAATCTGATTCTGCTGCTTTACATGTTCAAATTTTGTTCCAACATCTTAAAACATTGTGTGGAATCAACAGCCTTCCACAACACAACAGCCAGTTCTACTGCAGTGCACAAAATACTTCCAAAATGATAAAAAAGCCTATCTTCCACAGCTTTCAGCCAGCCACAATCTAAACTTGGATGGCAAATCTGCATCTGGTTTCACTTTTCAATAAAAAAAAAAAACAAAACCTCAGGCATCATTATCTACAAGGTCCAGCACAAAGGCTTTCAAATATACTTTAAGAACTAATTAAATGCTTATTTAAAACCGAACTGACCGAAAACACTAAACTGAAACAGAACTGATTAACTTGCAACATTTTGTGCCTGATTATCTTTCTGAAGAATGAGCTTTTGGCACTCTGGACGTTTGTGCTGGAGGATCAATTTCCTGTTCACATCAAGGCTGCTAAGGAAATCTTCCACACGTTTGATTCAACTTATGTTTCAAGGGTCTGTTTAGCCTTGGACACAGAACTAGACAAAGATAATGCTTTCGACTGGGTAAGATAATGGTTTGAATGTGGGGGGCTAAACTCTATCAGCTTTGCCATTAGACTGCAGGCAAGAACTCAGGGATGCTCCAGGCAGTCTGGCCAAGCTGCGCCGGCTCAGACCGAGGGCTTCAAACAGAAACTCCTCATACAAGTTCCACTACTCCGCGTTTTGGTTTAAATTTTATTAACACAGCAACACACATTTGTGAGATATACTCCCCTTCTGCATTTGATACAGCTGAGGAGGGAAACGAGATTCATAAGCTACAGCCTTCATTCCATTCCAAAATATTACCCTAGTAGCTAAAAAAAGACATATTTGCTCCTACTATTGTTCCTTTTGACAGTTCCTTATTACAGCCAGCCTTTCTTGCATCTTTGCAGTTAGGAATTCAGGAGTCATCTTTATATATTGTTTATTTCTGTGCTTCCTCCGCTCAAACATATAAAGCGCATTCCTAAATTTTACATATCTGTATTAGGGGAACACAAAGAAAAACCCAGACGAGACTCGAGCTCCCTCTGTGCTGGCCTCTGCCCCAGTGAGGACACAGCCCGGTGTCAGACAGGATACAGGAGAACAGACAAACGCAGTCTGAGGAAGAGGTACTAACACGAATAGCAGTCAAACAGAAAATAGGGAGAGTCTGCGGCTCAAAGAGCCAGGAGACATTTTTACGCAGCATACTTCCCTGGGAACATCACAGGATAAAAAAAAAATGAGTCTGCTGTTTGCACTTCAATATATATCCAGTTTCAGTCTGTGACAGAAGCAGCACAACCAGAATTAAAAGCATTCCTAACAGAGTCTGTTGCTCTTTTATTGCAACTGTTGCAAGTCACATTAGTATAAATTTGTGGAGTGTTTTAACATATTTTCATTTGAACTTAATTAATTTTCATAGGAGTTTGAGCTTAATTAATTTTCATAGAAGTTTGAGCTTAATTAATTTTCATAGAACTTTGACAATTTTCTCATTTGTTGTGAAATCACAACATGAGTTCTCCATATGCAAGGCAAATATAATAATATCAGCTCACAAAGTCATTTTTGGACTTGTTTTTGTATTTCACAACCAAAAATACTTCCACTGTAAACTGTTAACTGAAGCTCTGACAAGTTTTATTATAAATATTCCTAGCTTTAAAGAGAAATTTGAATAAATTCACTTAGTGTATGTTCAAGACACAGTTTAGGTCTGACAGCTTCAGATTATGCCTCATTTATATGGAGCAGCGATCAAACTCGTTAATATGTGAAAGAACTAAAGGAGCAGAGGATTGTGAATCAAATAGCATGAGCAAAGTTGTCTAGTAACGCGAATAGCTTATGAGGATTTACGTACGGTGATAGTTTGCACGGTCCCTCGTGCCAAGGTTTCCGGCAGCAACGAGGAGGCAGCGGGGAGCCGCGAGCAGCACCGCGCCAGGGGCAGCAAGGAGCCGCGTGGTGCCGGCGCTGCCACCGGCCTGCTGCTCTCCCTGCGGCCCCTCCGCCGCGCTAAGTCGACGAGGAGTGTTTAATCTGCCCGTAATTCATCCCGTCTGTTACAAGCGATAGGGCCCTTCTTCCTCCTCAGTCGAGGTGAGCGATTTGACAGGGCAGGTAAGCTGGTTCAAAACTTTCTTCCTTTCGGCTTTTGTGCTGCCAAACGCTGTTTGCAGCGCGAGTGCAATGGCTCGATAATTTAACGAGCCTTCTTGCAGCGGAAAAATCAAATCTCACTGTGAAGCAGAGTCTCCTTAAGATTCATTTAATCTTCTGATAACACAAGCTGTGCACACACAATCACGGAAGATGATAATCTGCAGTACGTAACACTAAGTCTACTATTATTCCATTTATTAAAAAGTGCTATAATAATATTTTGTGCACACACGTACGAAAAAGACAAGGGGATCAGGAGATGGAAATTCAGTGCACTTCTTTCTTACAACGTACGGCTGCCTGATACCTCAGCTTGTTAGGCACCACCGTGGGGCTGGGCACGCTTTGTTCAGCGGCCCCGCACAGGAGCCCTGCAAACAGCAGCTTCTGCAGCACGAGCCGGAGACCCCCGCACCTCGGACCTCTGGGGGAAGGATAACCTGCGAATCTGAGACACGTCCACTAGTTGCTAGTTGGGCTTTTTCCTAGGTAAATAAATCATCACCAGATGTAACTATTCAGAAGAAAGGGAGAGCTGATTTATTTGGCGTAAACATTCATGCTTCTAAATAAAAATAAGCGGTTACTGCCGTCCAAAACATGCCACAACTGACTTATCAAAGTGACAAAATTTAATCTTTAAGAGCTATTGAGCGGTTTTGAAGCAAAAGACAGAGGATTAAGAAATCTCCCGTCAATACTCTCCGTTCAGCCAATTCTTAAGCTCTGATATGCCCATCACTGCTCAAGTCACAAGCAAGCACCAGCTTGACACGATCCTGCTCAACCAGAGAACCGCAGCGCGACCACACGAACCAAAGCAAGCAAACACCGCTAGGAACGCTGTCCTCCTGCTTGCAATCTGCCATCCAGGCGTGCTGCTCGGGGCAGCTGCCAGGAGCGTGGCCGGCCCTGCTGCACGCCCAGCCGGGAGCACGCGGCTTGCGCCCAAACCAGCACTGACGAAGGCGTTGGGCTCGGGGTGTATGTGCTATCGGGGCGTGCGTGCTATCAGGGTGTGCGTGCTATTGGGGCGTGCGTGCTATCGGGGTGATCCGCGCATGCGCGGCTGGGCCTTGCCCGGGATTTCCTGTTCAGACGGGGGCACCAGACAGCCAGAGATCCTGGGCAGAGAGCCAGGGCTCTCCCATTCTGCTTGGACAAAATTTCCAGGCCAGGAGAAGTGAAAAAAAAAACAAACAAACAAAAAAAGGAGAAGAAAATAATAAAAAAAAAAAAATAGTGGAGCTCAGTCAGAGAAATCCAGGCTTATTTTAGCCTTTTGTGTTACTAGAAACACCGGTTTAACTTTTTCATGTTGTTTACATGAATTTCAAGGAAACAACACAGTCATTAAAGACCATACGCACACAAGTGCTGGTTACTTCTGTTCCTTCTGCAGGTACAGATCTCCTGATCCTCTTCTGTCCCCTTCCCCTCACCTAGAACTTAAACCTAGCCACATTAGGACAAAACACCTCAAGGTAAGAGCTCGTGAGTAAAGTGCATTAACATCCCTCAGCACAGAACTCGAAACACTACGGGCTCTTGCTCACCTGTGGGCAGATCCCCCTTCTGCAGCTGTATATGTAAAAAACTTCACCTAACCATTCTTTCATACCAGAAAATTAATGGCAACTATGTCTTGGGTTTTTTTTCTAATCAAGTGATACCTAAAAGCTACTGACAAAATGACCACTTTTAAATATTCTGATTGTGACTTTCTCATTACAGAAGCTTTAAAAAGCTGGTCCCAGCAAGCTTCATATTGCGCTCTCTTGAATCATAGCCAACACTCCGGATGCTGTACGTAGGATTTCTGTGGAATTTTCCTGGTTAAGCTCTGTGATGCAAACTGCTAGAAACTGGTTCCAGGTAACTTATTAAACAACACAGTTGACAGATGTAAAACGGCTTTCCTAACCATCTTAACCTTTTCCGACCCTTGCTGTCCTTGTCAATGGCCGCATTCAGTTCCAGCTTTCGAGTCCTGTGGTTCTTAGTGCTTTATCTGTTAAAAACAGTGCAGAGCCAGACAAATTGCAGTAATGTGCCATTTCCTGACATTAAGCCAAAAGGGGAAAACAGTAAAGGCCAGGATTCCTGATGCATTTCTTCACTACTTTGAATACAAGCCATTAGCAGAATAACCAGAAAAATTACGGTAAGTAACATTTAGTTAACCAAGTCTGATCATTAACATGGCATTTCATTCCAGCAATTGCAATTGCTTTATAAAAATTGTAGTTTACGGTTGGTTTACAATCAAGGTATGACAAATAGCCATGCTCAGGTCCAAATCTTGTAGGAAATATAAAAGTCTGAGGATGCTGAGATTCACAAAGTAGTGATCTCAGGCTGAGAAGCAGCAAAGGATTTGGAAAGTAGTTTCACCAATTCTTAGAACAAGAGTTCTTTGAAAATTGGTACTGAAGTGGCCAGGCAGTTGGACTCGATGATCTCTGTAGGTCCCTTCCAAGTGAACTATTCAATTCCAGTCTAAAATTTTTATCAAATGATCTATGCAAGTCAACTTTGAACAATTAATGCCTTACTCAAAAGCTGCTGGTTTCACGTTGAAACCTGAGCAGTTTAAATGCCTGTCGATACCGTGACTTAGCACGGACGGTGCCCCAGGCACCGCGCTGCTTCCTTTCCCTTTCTGCTCTTAAGGGGAGTTTAAAGCGACTCAATCCAAATATTGCATGTACATTTTAGCAGAGAACATTTAAAAAATGATGACTACTAACCATTTCCCTGGGTAATTAGCATATAAAAAGTGTATTTTTACTGTGGATTGCCAAACTTTCCACTAACCATCTCGCACTATTTCCCCACAGTAACAATTATTGAGGAACAGTTTAAAAATGCATACACAAGAGCATTTAGCGCTCATTTACTTTAGACCGAGTGTCAATAAACCTCACGAGATGGTGAACTGGAAGCGCAGTGCGCCGTACTCAGAAACGCAGCCCAAAGCCACCACAGAGCCGCCACGGGCAGGGACTCGAGCTGCCTGCTTAACTTCAAGCTTATTTGTTCATTCCCCACCCACACCACCCTACTCCTCCCCAAAGTGCCTCTCCAACAGTACCGAAGCAGCGGGACCAGCCTGCCAGAGCACACCAAAACGCCGGTGGCTCGGCGCGCGTGCCCGACCGGCGATCAGCCAGCAACTTGTGCATTTACACCACCGCGTTGTTCGGGCCAAGCTTCAACAGAGCCGGTTCAGCAGCAGCTTTCCTATCGCCCTCGCACCTGAAAAAACAGGTTGTGTTTCCTACGGCCTCGACGGCATCTCACGCGGAGCCGGGAAGCCGCTCTGCGATGGCGCGCTTGCTGCCGCGCTCCGACGCAGGGGCTGCGCGGCGCTGGAGGTGAAGGCATCTGAAAGCCAGCTCTATGTACGGCGTACACACGGCAATTTGTTACTGTGAAAAACCATCTGTTTCTCGGTATTACAATCCTCAGAGGGGAAATTATAGCTAGCGTTCAACATAAAACATCAATTTAAACCATCAACTATTCATAATTTCAATTCTTTATTGGAAACCAAGGACATAAATGTCAGGGAATAAAGCAATATTTCTTTTATTAACTGTTCCATTCATCTGGCTATTAAATAAAACCAGGACCTTAATAAATAGCATTAGCCTTTGTACTGACAGCCACCCCAACTAGCACCATAATTCTAAATAAAATGCACTATATTTCCAGTATCTTTTGTTTTAAAAGTAAAAATCAGGATTAAAAGCATTTAAAACATATGTAAAGAATATTTTTGCTGTGTTGCTGCCGCTGCATAGTTAAATGTTTTAAGAAACAACACTGACAAAATCCCCCCCCTCTATTTATATGCAAGTTTCCAGTCACCCAACAACCTCCCGGTAATATTCTACCAGCATTAATATTGCTAAAGGACAGAAAGGATTCCAGTACTGATGCTGCTCGCCTGTTGCCAAATGGAATTATTCTTTTAATCCCCTGCTCCCAGATATGATGTCTGCTACAAAAATAATAATATAGTAGTAATAATATTAAAAGAGTGGGTGGATGGAGAGCAGGAGAAAGGAAGAATGGCAGCAATGGGGAACGTGTTCTTCTTACAGCATGTCATCGTCCATTACTAATAACAAAAAAGTCTCTATTTATGTTGACAGTTATGGAGTATTTCTGCAGCTTGATTTTTAAGAATTGCACACAAAAATACTGAAGTCCAACCGAGTGGGACAGAGTGCAGAGATCCGTTGGTAATTCTTTTGTTTGACAAATCAAGGCAGATCTCCATTTGCTGTTCGTTAGCAAGCGCTTGATTGAGAACTGCGAAATTCAGCTTTCTATGATTAGATAAGTCTGTTCAGGAGTTTCCCCACACCTCAGAGGAAGAGCAAAAGAAGTGTTCTGTAAGAGCTGAGGAGTCCTAAGAAGTCCAGAGATTCACTGTTAATGTTCACATAATTGTCCATTATTCCTCCTTAAGAATAGCTCCCCTGCTCTTAGTACTACCAGCATGGGGTACTCAAGAACACCATTATAGGGGAAAGGAAGCACAACTGTAATCAAAACAATGATTACTATCACATTCATTTAAATGCAGAGTGAGAAATGAATACAAAAATATTCACTTGAAAGTGAAAGGTAAGAAATTAACTTTTTCCCCATGGACATCAGAAACCTCACCTCAAAACCAGGAATTACTTGTAAATTTTTTACATCCCTTTGGAGCACACATTAGTTTCCCCTTCTGCATTTAAATGACTGTGATGGTAATCATTGTTTTGATTACAACTGTGTTTCCTTCCACCCAAAATGGTGTTCTTAAGGACCCCATGCTGGCAGTTCTAAGAGCAGAAGAGCTGTTCTTAAGGAGTAGTAATGGACAATTATGCAAGTGTTTAGCAGTGAGTCCATGGACTCTATAGGGCTGCTCATCTCTTTAATGCAACATTGCCATACAATTTCTTACAACTCCGCATACAATAAAAACCACCATACTAACATTAAGAAAAAAACAGCATGATTAAAACACAGTTGCCACTGCGGTTAACATGAAAGCATCTTTCTCCTCCTTCTCAAGTTCCTTTGTGAAGATGGAACCAGGATTGTAAAGCCAAAACTGGAGCAAACCAACGAGGAGCACAGCTTTCACATTCACTGGTAAAAGCAGCCTCCAGGAGTACAGTTTTTATGTCTGCTGATAAAGGTAACCCCTAATGATGCTAATGTATTCCATTGTCTCCACCCATCTCCCCCAAACCTTACTAAATTACCATCTAATCTCACCTTTTTTCTGTCTTCTTGCAAACACCCTCTCCTCTTTCCACCTCCCTGGCCTGAAGTCTGTCCCCATTTCCTCTGCCTGGGAACCTGCAAGTAGGAGCTAAGCCTTCCTCACGCGTGGAGAGCTGCCTTCCAAACACCTGCCTCTCGCTTTTCACTGCTCCCAAGCTGACAGTAGCAGGACTGAGCTCCAGTGAGGACGGATTCTCACTACACCCTGGTTCGTGGCTGCTGACCGGACTCACTCCGTAGCCTGCTTCTTCTATCAACCTCAGCATCGCCTCCCTTCCAAAACAACCGTGTGGCACCACTGGCAGAGGACAGCCTGCTTAGCTGCTGTCCCCACCACATTCCCAAACGTTCAGAAATTCTGCTACTGGGGGAAAGTAACAATTATGCTCGGATTCACTAATCAGTGTTAACCATGTGCATCAGCCATAGGGTTAAAACACAGCGCGATAATCCAAGAAATAACTGTGGTGCTATCACAGGGAGAAATGACAGCTATGCGCTGCTTGAGAGCTGGGATTTTCTCCCAGATAACTCCTCCTGGTTCTGAGACATTTGATACCCTTTATCAAATTTCTTATGAAGGTGCCTCCTAACTAACTGCACCTTTACTGTAAGCTTCAAGTAACAAATGATATTTCAGCACTTGTCAGGACGGCTAGTTAACCAAGTTTAATAAGACATTTAATTTCCTTACAGTATCTATTACTTGCATCCCCCAGAAAGTTATCAATTCTGCCCTCCCACCCCTTGTCTTCATCCATTACTATCAACGAGCTTCTGAATAAATGTATATACATACATCCCCCAACTAGGTCTCCAATACGTACAGTCACTATGTGTTTACATCAGTGGTTCAGTAAATTCAATCACAGTGTCAGTAGAACCACCACAGACTTGACTCTGCACATTTTTAAGGAGTAAAAATCAGGGCAATCAACTTCTGTCACACCTTGTTACTGTTGCCTTCAGGTTTCGGAGCATGTACTCGAGCATAATGCTGAACAGAGCGCCCTGGGATTCTGCTCAGAGAGGACGCGTGGTGCAAAATGCACAATGAGATGGAGGGAGGGAGCAAAGGTGCCAAAAAAGGGAAGGATTGTCTAAAATATCACGGATTCAACACATCTGATCCAAGATACCGGTAGGAGACAAACTGGCCAAAAGTCTCTGGTCATGACCAAAGCAGAAGACTATACAGTAGATTTATAGTGGGAATCTATTCTCAACTCCAAAGATAAGCTGCAGGGGAGAGTTCTGAGAGACACAGCACAATTAAAGGCAACAGATCTACAAATTCATGTAATTGGTAGAAATCAGAATGGACACAAACCTAAGGGGAAAAGAAGTTTAAAAGACCTTGGCAGAATCTTAAATAACTGCAGTTGAGGACACAGGTCCAAATGCCCTCCTGAAGAAGAGTGCCTGAAGTCCCCAGCAGCTCTATCGCAAGCTCTTTGCTGACCTCAAATGAAAGAAGAAAGCCTGAGGGATGAAAAGATTTAGGTGAGATTGCCAAAGACAAGTATAAAAGTACAGCATAAACATTTAGAAATAAAACCAGAAGTGTTCCAACACAGAATAGGAGAAAACTAGCAAGAGACCCAATAAGCAGCAAGAAATATATTTTATAAATAAAGGAACAGTGGAATGACAACCAAAGAGACTGCTGGCTTACCACACTGTGGAAAAAGGACATCAACAAGAGCTCAAGGGAGGCCAAAAACAGATACTGCCTCCTTTTACATCAACTTTCAGTAACAGACCTGCCAGTAGATGGCTAACATTAGGGAGGTTTAAAAACCTTACTCAGAACAGATTACAAAGATGTCAATTACAGGATTTAGGTATTTTCAAACCAGCCTGGCTTCATAAACTTTGTTGCTATGTGTGCTAAAAAACTGACAGATAATCCGAGACATAAGCTGTTACCTTAAAAAGAACCCAGAAAGGCAAAATGTACAGCCCATTTTTAAAGTGGCAGAAAAAGGAGAAGACAAGGAAGCTGGACACCTTATCAGCAATCAAGAAAACTATAACAAATAACCACCTGCTTGTAAGCACCTGGAAGAAAACCAATAGATGAGCAATAGCTAGTTCAAATTGTCACCAACCAGCCTTGTAAAAGCAACCTGATTTCCTTCCTTGAGATGCTAAGGAGCTTAAAGGACTGAGAAAAAAAGAAGCAGGAAATGTCACAATCTGAATTGAGGAAGGCTTTCAACAAATGCTTGCTTGGCACACTCTTAAACTAGCTAAGGAAACCTGGTGCAGACCCACCTACCTAGCTTAGACCTCAGATGGGCTGGGTGGCTCCATCCACAAAGTGGCATCCAGAGAGAAGGCAGCAGCAGCTGCTTATTAAACCAGAGAGGTTCCTCCAGTGTCTGACCTGGTCCTGGTCCTGCTCAGCTGTCACTAAGAACCCTTTGTTGGATAGAGGGCAAGGTTGTTAGATCTGCAAAGAACAGGAAGCTGGAGGGAACACAAACCATGACAGGGGACAGGGTTAGAATTCAAAGTGAATTTTACAAACTGGAGGGAAAAAAAAAAAAAAGCCCAAACCCCAAGATTCAACAGAAATATGTTTACTGCAGAAGACTACACTTGAGCAGGAACAAGGGGGTACTCAGCAGGTCTGCAGGAGAAATGTAGGGATCGTGCTGGATCACAGGCTGACGAGGACTCAGCAGTGCCCTGCTGTTCCAAAGGAGGAAGGTATCACACTTGTGAAGAGCAAACCCATGAGTATAACCAGTAAGATGTGAAATAATTCTTCTGCCCTAGCATGTTGGACACAGTACTCCAGCTGAGGCCTCGCTGGCTTTGGGAGCTGCATTTCAAAACCGACAGAGCTCAATTTGAGAAAGCGCAAAGCAGTGGAAGTGCTCAGAGGCCTGCAGGAGAGGCAGCGCGGGGGGAAGCGTTCGGCTGACGGAAGCAGAGGGGCCTGTGGAGGCGACAGTGGCAGTCCTGCGACGAAGGAGGAACTGGAAAATGAAGCACAGGGTGTTTCGGGGGAAGCCCTGCTTAAAATAAATACCAACCCCTGGCTTAGGAAAGAGAAGATGATGTGAAGATGGTATTTTCAAAATGTAAAATGTTGCTACAGAGAGGCAAACGGTAATCTCTTCTCCATGTTCTGGCAGAATACGGAGAAATTAACAGCATCATTATGGCTGTTTTGTAATGGACAAGACCTAAAGGCACTGGAAACAGCTGTCTGTGACCGGCCACCAACACGGAATTAAGAGGAGGTTCAACAAACATCTGTCAGGTATGGCCGAGCTTGACTGGGGCGGCCAGATGGAGCAGATAGCCTCCCGAGCTTCTCGCCAGCCCGGCCTTCCCTGAGGGCTGTTTTCTTTAAATAATAAACAATAATAATAATAAAGTGCTAGGTAAGTCTCCATTAAGAACATAGGGTTAATTCAAAGTGCTGATTTCCTCTTTGCTCCACACCAAAGCCATGTGTTCTGTATACACTTAATGTCCCGTCGCAAATCATCCTATATTAACAGTAAAACTAAGCAGCCCCAAAATTGCAGAGACAACTTTTTTAATGCAGTTTGCTAATAGGCTTTGCAGAAAAGTGCAACAGAAGTATACATCTAACTTTCCTCTCTCCACAAACTGTAATGCTAAAATCTCTAGAAGCATGAAGCCATGTCCTGTTCTCTCTACTTAATTACTACTGACTCACTATATTGGTGTTTCCAATTTCCACCTCTAAAATGAAAGTTAATTCCTCAAGTGCAATATGAAGCTCATTTGTTCTCCCCCAAATGCTCCTTTTTAAAGCATATCGCACTGCTTGGTGGAAGGCTCTGTGTCCTAAAATTCATCATCACGATGCTAGGGTTGCAATTCTTCATGCCTCCCTCAAATAGGAATGACTTCTTTAATTGGAAGAAAAAATAATTTATTTGTTTTGAAAGCATTAATGTTCTTGAATCTGGCAAGAAAAACTCTCTGAACCTATATGCTCTCAGCTAAGCGCCAGATAATTTGAACTTGAACCTGCAGTGACATACAGGGAAGATGCAGTGGAAGAACATGCACTTTTGGCAGAAAGCAAGATCATTAAGGAATCGGAAGCTTCACCTTTCTTTCATGCTTTGTACCTTCTGCATTTAATAAACCTGAATTAAAGGTGAAACAACAATTGCTTCAGTCATACAAGAAGAAAATCAAGAATCACACTAATAGCATAATTAATAGATGGGCATCCTTTCTAGAATATTCTGTTCAGGGTAAAAAGAAAAGTAGTTGCTTTTATTTTTAAAAATACAAGGTATATCTTAAAACAGCTTTTTTTCTTTTTTCTTTTTTTTTTTAATAGAAATAAAAATTCAATCTCCTACGCTACCTAAAATACAGTTTTCCACTCTGGGGTGAGTAGTGCATTTCCTCATAGAGTTTGTGGACAGCCTAACAGCAAGAATCTCATTTTCCTTTGCTTCTAACCTAGACCTCTCTAGTAAGTGTTCACATCTCCTGGGACCAGCATTAGGAACAGCAATATTTGCACAAAGGTCTCCTTTGGTCATCATTTCTGTTTTCATTAGCACAACCTGACCTTAAGCTGCATAGGCAGAGTTTACCTTGTGCCGAGCTATGGTAAATCTGGGTGCCAAGCTATAAACTCCTACTGTAGATAATTGTCATCATGTGGATGGAAAATTGAATAATTCTAGAGACAACTACAGTGAAGCTTTCAGAGAAACAACACATTTAGTACTAAAATGCATTTCAACATGATTTTATTACACAATTGAAAAAGCTTTAAAAAACTGAACAAGAAGCTGACTCATGCACCTGTATAATAAGAAGCAGAATCTCTCGTTTGATTTCTACATTTTGAGCCAAAGAATACGAAGCCATAAAAACAATGCAGTTCCTTGCAACAGTCTCATAATGGATCTGGGACCGTGCTTCTTTCTTACTTTTAAAAGCTGCTTTCACAACAAAGCAGTTAAGATTCTGGCACAGAACTTGCCCCAAACTATAAAATTCTGAGCGTGATTTAACACGAAAATCTGAGGACACTGTGCTTTTTGGAGGCTGCCCATCTGAAGGTGCCTTTTCCTACTCGCTTCTCACTTATAGGAAAAAGAAACAAGAGATTGGGATATTTATTGCTGCTCTAGTTAAGCTGCCCATCGTACAGCATCTCCTCTTAAAAAGAGGAATGGCCACATTACTGGGCTGTGTATTAATTCCCTCCACTTCCCCTTCCTCTCTCCCATGCTGCTGGTTATTGTCACAACTAACTGAGATAATACATGATGGCATTTTTAGGAACACAAAAATATTTATAAAATCTGCCCTAATTATGTTCTCCCAGAACTACCTGCTTTCCTCCTTTCTCCCAGGACCTCTTGCTAACTGGGTTTTCTGCATTCCCAGGAGCCTGTATAGCGCTTCCAGTGGTGCTGACAGCACTGTTGTGGAGAAGACTAATTTACCTGCTTTTTCCTTCCAAGAAAAAGATTCCAGATGCTTTTAAACACCAAAATATCAGCAAGACCTTTATGATCTTAAAATGAGAGAGATACACAGTTCACCGCTATTAAGGAAGGAAGAATACATACTTACAAACTAAACAGCAGGTTAAAAGACATGGATTTGAAGTTCTCACTAACACAGTAGCTTTGATCCTCAGGAACAAAAAAAGTTTTACAAAATATTAATATACACGTGCATCTCCCACACGTGCACTGAAATGATTTACTAGCCAGCGTAACACAACCACACTTTAATAGGATTGTATCGGGTGTTCAGCTGCACATAGCAACTTAAGCTGGTTTGGAACATGTAAAATGCAACATGCAAAAACTCTCTGATAATGAATTTGTTCTAAGGATGGACACTGAAGACTCATTCACTTGTAACAGTCAAAAAGACTTTTGAGAGCAAAGACTCAACCCCCACCCCCAAAAAACACAAAAAAAACACACACCTTCTAAACAAACGGGCCAGGTCTAGATCTTAACCAACCCTAGCATCATCTATTCAACTGCTATTCACAGCAACCTGCATGACTACAAGAGATCAACACTTCTATTGTAGGTCTTTCACATAAAACAAACTAATAGATCAGTACTACTGCTGACATAATGAGTCTATCCCCGAAATCAGAAAAAATGCTTCCTTTGAATCACATGCGTTTCTGTGGAGCTCTCTCAAAGCAATTAAACCTACTCTAATTTAGCAACGACACATGATGGAATTGTAAAATGAGTTTAATTTGGTGCTTCAAAAGTAGAATATAGACACAATTTCTAAAAAGAGATAAGCTATTAATGAAATGAGTTGTGAGTGCTTTTTAAACTTTCATTCTCTCATTAATCAGTTACAGGAATAAGTCAAATCAGAACCACGGTTACTGCCTCAGAAGCCCATGGTCAAACAGAAAATCATTCCAGCACGCATGGTCCAGAAAACACCCTCACACAACAACTCCAGGCAACTCATACAAACCCCTGTATCTCCATCAGCCTTTTTGTGAAAATACTATTCATTTAATAGAAGAAAATACCTACTATCGCTGAACCACTCCAATTTCAAGATGAAAAATAATATATTAATCTTCTCGTATGCATGTGTTAGTGCCTGGGAGACACTTTGGAATCTTTCATGAACAGAAGTGCTCTATAAATATAAAATATGTAATTGACACCTCAATGACCCTATCATGATAAGCTATTGAGCAAAAATCTGTTCTTAGACTGTGTGCAAGCATTTCCCCATCAGCCATTTTGGCACCGAAAAAATAAATTTTCATCATAATTGAAAACGATGTGCTTCTTAGGTACATCAATTCAGAAATCTGCCTGATGACCTTTTGATTTCGATTATAATAGCCTTTTTGTAATTAAATATACATTTCTATTGGAGTATTTAAAATGCTATTTGAGACAAGCCGAACAGCAGTTAAGACAGACTGAAACCAGTGTGGTTGTCTATGCAGGCAATCGGACTTACCTCGGGGGGGCTGGCTAACTTTCTGTTTTTTTTGTTTTGTTTTTCAGACTACCACTAGATACAGTTTCTGTTCTAAGCTATGTAATATCCCCAAAATTCCCGAATGGCATATTTCAACATTAGGTAACAGAAAAAACAAAAAACAGAACTGGAAAAAATACCAGAAAAACAATTATTCTCATTAAAAGATCTCGCAAATGAGGCCCCTCGCAAACTGAAGTTAAGGAAGTGACATTCGAACACAGGTTTCTTCAGTAACAACAAAATACCACTCAAGTAATTAAGCTTTTTGTGTTTACTGCTGCACGTCAGTATTTGAAGTACGTCAGCTGTAACTGATACCAGGATCTCCAAAAGGACAGTTTTCCACAAATGAAATGGGTTTTTAAGTAAGCCTCACTATCTCTGCTAGAACAAATTTAGCTGGCACAAGGACTGGGATTATACAGAAAGCAGGGAAACTCCTACGAAGTTTAATTGACAAAGAAACATGAGCTCAATAAAAAGGGGATTTGCTTGATGAATCGTCCTCTTATCAGTAGTAAAATTAGTTAGTGCTCCAATTTTAAGGTGTTGCATGATCATTTTCAGATTTTAAACAACTGTTTGAAAGTACTCTCTAATAAAAATATAACTGATAATGAAAGGATGTTGTAGCAACTAAGAGTATTAAAATCGTGCTTTCATTAGTTCTGAGTTAAGGAACAATGGCAGGATTAGCAGGAAACTATTACGAAATTAATCTGATTAATGCCTTATAAATAATGAAGCTATACTTAAAAGGGTCCACAAGCTCCACCATGTCAGAACATGGATCTCACATATGATGCAAGACTAAAAAGGAGGATATTTTCCCTATTAATTAAATAACAAAAACTGAATCCTCCCAAAAACCAAGAACGAAGAGGGAAGTGAAAAAAAAAAGCATGACTTGTTTTAAAAAAACAATAAAATTAACTGCAAGGGACTCCACCCTCGTTACAATCGGTTTCAGAGGGAAGAGCAACACTTCATTCCCATCGTGCTGCACACTATGGCAATTTCGCCACAAACATGTACATCTCCCGTGTGATTTTTTTAGCTGGACTAAAAGCGAAGTCTCTGGATGGAGCACGTGGCACCTCCCGAGGCCATCTCAGAGCAGCCACAGCCACAGCCCCATGGAGAAAAGCCTGGTTAAGGTTCATTTTATGTACCATGGTCAAAAAATACCTGTTCATCTCCTACTTCCTAAGCTAAGGCTACAGTGACACCGGCAATCATTCGAGCCCCAGACTGAAGGAGCTGCAGGAAGGCGACAGACCGCTCGCTACCTGATCTCAGCACTGGCCCCAGCACGAAGTGAGCTTGGCGGTGACGTTCTGCCCGCTTAGCTTTGCCTCTGGAAAACGCTCTTTTGGTCTTCCTTTTTTAAAAAAACAATAAAGCAAGATTTGTTGTGGACAGCAAAATGCTTCCTGCTCCTAGATGGGGACAGCTACATTACTTGCTACCCAAAATATCTTCTGCAATGTAAACGCTTTTTATAATCCTGAAAAATAAGACTGATTTTAATGATAGCCACAATAAACCCCAGCTACTCAACCTCGCTTTCTGAACAAACCGCAATCAGGGAACAGAACACAACTCGAAGTTCCCACCGCCGCAGCACTTCGCGAACGCAAGCGGGCGTTCAGCAAGCTGCCAGCCCTGCGGACACCGCAACGTGCTCCCCGCTTCCAAAACGACATGAAATCAAGCTGTGCCGATGTACACGTGCCGCACATACACACAGCAGTGGATCTACGCGCTGGAGTCGGTATCAACCCTGTATTTCTAAATTCTGCCTGCTCACAGCTCATCGGCCTCGTCTCGTGTTGACTGCGAGCTCTCGCCCGTGCAGCTCTTGAGGAGCTCTTCAACCATGGTTCTTCACCGAACTCAAGCAGCAGCTCCAGTCCTCAGCCGGTGCATCGGGCTGCTTAAACCAGGCGTGGGACGCAGAAACGAAGCACGCCCTGTAACCCGCCAATGCTGCTTCAAGAGTTCGAGGAGGACCTGCTTCGCGCCTTGCAGTCATCCAACCCCACGCAAAATACCTCGCGTCTGAATGTGTCCTCTATTGCTAAAAACGTCATGTTAAAAACGGGAGGGAAAGCAGCCCTGGCATTGATCTGAATCGTCACCAAACAATGATCAGGCCCTCAGGAAGACCTCTTCAGTAGCACATAAATTCTTCCAACTGGATGCAACCACGATGGAGTTCAGAAGGATGTGGAGAGAAGACAGTGTGATGTACTGAACACGATCAGTGTGCAAAACTGCTCAAGAGATGCTGAAATTGAAGAAAATGAATTTTTGCCCCCACTCAAAGGAATGCTAGTTATCTACATCACTCATTAATATCTTAGGTACCACTTTTTACTATTTAAAAAAAATCTGTTTCATGTATAATTCCTATCATTTCTACAATATGCAATATTTCCACTGCAAGTTTTCCTTTCAAATAAGAGCCACCCGTTCTCAAGCATTGTTAAAAACAGGTCAGAAAGAAAACGGGAGAAAGAACCGGTGCTTTACAACTTATTTCACATTTTCAATCATGACCCTTTCGCCAGCCAGTCAGTATGAAATGCTGCCCCCCTGCTCTACAAAGCGCGCGACATTCTCGCTGTTCTCAGGACATGGCCCGGCGGGGGAGCAGCGATGCTCCGCCGCAGGAGCTCAATCACTGGTGTTGGAAGCTTTCAAACCAAATAAGCAAATGGCCTCCATAGCAGCAGCTGGTCAGGCAAAGCTGTGCATGGAAAAAGTCATCTTCTCAACGGGCCATCTCAGGACCTCCTAGACTCATGAAACTTAGGAGGCTAAAATACAGGTGTGCGTATATGTGTATGTAGCTCTATGTCCTGGAAATTCCATATTCCCCCCCTTAAATACTAGTTACCAGCGAAAGAGATGAACCTAGTCAACGAGGACAAAACTATGAAGGTACTGGTAGATGACTGTAATAGCAAAAGAGAATGACTGTTGGACAAAGTACAGTTATTTGCTACATTAAAAAGGACAGAAGAGTGTGGAAATAGTCATTATTTCCAGCCAGAATTTCCCATACAGGAAAAATCAAGTGCCAAAACCTAAGAACAAAGCTGCAAGCAAACTCTCCTAATAAGCCCTAGAATATTTTTAGTGATGTGTTCAAAAAAGTACTTTGCTAAAAAAGAAAATGCCATTAAATGTACCAGTGGCCATGGCCAGCCTGGGCTAACAAGTTAGCGTTACTGAAGCTAAGATCTTCAACGCCTGTACTGTAATCTTTTTAAAAGCTGATCCTTACCAGCACTGTTCTAAATTTGCCTGAAAGGAAGTGGTGCTTTACAACAAGAAGTCACTCTGAGTCAAGCAAGGCAAAAGCTTGAACCGCAGCCGGCCACATACCAGAAAAACGTCCTGGCTGCCACGCTAACAGCCAGGTGACCGAATGCAAAAATGAGGAGGTGAGAAGGGTGTGTGTGGTCTGTGGTTTCTTTTTAAATATATGTATTTTATTATTTCCTTATAAGGTATTGCTATGGTGCCAATCAAAAAAAGTGAAAAGTTTTAATTTGGGAAAGTTCTGCAGGGTGAGAATTTTGCATTTCATGCCCACTCTATTCATCAGCTCAAGTGAAAAACCTGGTAGTTACAGCAGTTACGACAGTTCGATTAACGGTAGTTAACAAGTTATAACCAAATGCAAAATTGATTTTTGCTCTTTAAGTTAAACCAAAGCATTACTCCTAAGGATGTTACCTAGGAATTCAAGGTAAAGCTACAACTATTAAATAAGAAAGTAAATAAATAAATTGGTGAATGTGTTTCAGTGAACTACCAACAAAACCGATCTTCTTGTCAAAACCACTATCTACCAAGGAACATAAAGCCACTGAATTAAAATACCTCTTACCCAATGATCTAGCCCTTAAGCTAATGTTTAGAGAAATACAAGGGAACATATTAATTCAGTTCTCCATATCAGATTATTACTAGGTGACACTATCAGGAACTCATTATGGAAGTGAACGAGGTCTACAAAGAGGTAATCACAGCTGCTGAATATCGAAGGATCAAAGCTGGATCAGATCAGCCAGGCAGGATCTGAGAAGCACAGATCACAGAAATAACTCATCCATCATCCACTCGAGGTGTTTTGGAGTACAGCTAACGACGACAGGCTCCTTCCTCCAGATTTAGCAAAACACCAGAGGTTACAGATGGTTAGTCCTGCGTCACCTGCACTAGACACTGAAATCAGAAAAATAGTTTTAAGCACATTATTCTGTTTTGTAGAGTATGTTAAAAATTTTTTGCCCCATCTTCCTATAGCATTTGATTTGGATTTGTGGAATGTTTGAGAAAAACCATTCAAGAGAAGTCAAAAAAGAAAAGAACCATTTGAATATGAAACTTAATATCAACAGTAGAGTGAAGGCAACAATCTGAAAGGTGGTATATAAAACTTTATGCAAAGTGATGTAAAAGAAGAAAAAGTCACGTTTCTGAATGTATTTGCAATTGCGTTACTGTTTCATCTCCCCCTATGTTTTTCTAAGTGCAGACAGAGTTTTGATCAATGCTAAATACCATCTTTTGTTAAGTGCAAGTAATAGACTTTTTTTTCTTTTTTGGATCTGTGTTAAACTGTATTAAACACAAGCTCTATAATTCTGGATCTACTATATTTATATTGTATCACTGCAATTACCTGATGAGAATTTTCTGAGATGATTTGTAATTCTCTTTACAACAGTAATTTAATGGAGTCAAAATAACAGAATGAGAAGCAGAAAATAGAAGAACAGTGCAAAAATGGTAATTTTGCTACAGGAAGTTGGGACCTGCCATTTCAAATTAGTAGAAACCGTGAAGTGGGCATTACTGACAACGTGAATATAGTAATTGGGGTTGATTTCCTGGCACTTTGCCGAATCCTCTGACTAGTGCCTCGCGAGTTAATTATAGCTCTCCTAGCAGAGTGGGGACACTCGGCAGTGACGCAGGGAGCCGAGGAGCACGCAGGCCTCCAGTGAAGCAACCTTGGAGCACTGGTGAGGGAGGCAGAAGAACTCTGCTGCTCATCCCATGAAGGGAAATCTGAGTGGAAATTCAGAGTTACAGAGCAACAGGGCATTGAGAATAAATAACCTCTTAGGCTCTTACATGGAACCAAGAAAGAATCTGTTCAACCAAAGGGTCATCGTTTCATCCATTAAAACAAGTCACCTGCATCCAAAATTCAACAAGATTCTTATCATAACCTTTGCCTTTAACTAGTAGAGTTTAATTAATTTGGCAGAACTACATAACTCTCTTCTAAGCGATAACTAGCTACCCTCTTGAGTTCCTTCTGTAATCATTGCCTTTGATTATCTTTACTGTATTTACACAAATTAACACATGTATTTCATACATGTTACAACAAATTAGAACAGAAGAATTAAAAAGCAGCCTGCCAACTTAAAAACTGTGCAAGTGGTACTTTTGAATTAAAGCAGACAGTGTTATTAGCTGATTATTATATGGAGAGCGTTCAGAAGAAAGAACATGCCCTTTCCATTTTCATTTTGTATTACCTAGTGATTACATGATATATCTTAAATTATAATTTGAGGTAAAACTATGATTAAAAATAATTTAAATATTGCACAACAAGTTAATTGCTCTGGAATTTCTTCATCTTTGTTCCTGTTCTTTGATTCAAAGGCTGCGTGCAGGGTGCCTGCTCCACGCGTCTCGCCCAAAGCGCGGGGCCAGGGCTCCCTCGAGCACGACGCCTTGCGGTCGCGACAGAGGCCGTGGGACCACGAGGGACCACTTCACCACATCCTCCATTTGCTCCAAAGCACTACGGCACGCACTGAGGTGGAGATGTGCGGCAGTTCTCCCCTCCCACAGAACTTTTTGGTGTTAAAAAGGAAAAACTGAAAGGAAACAACCAGCCCTCTCCCCAGCTGCCAGAACTGAATGAAGTACAAGGAAGGAGCGGAGGAAGCCAATGTTCGAGTGCCTGCTTTGTCACTGTCACAAACCAAAAGCGACTGCCTTAATCACAAGTCCTGGTCGTTTTGGGATTACTTTCTTTCCAAAAAAGTCCCCTCACAACATAAATATTCAGGGAAGCAAGCCATGCACCTTAAAGCCACAACCTCGTTGTGCATGGTAAGTGAAGAAGCCTCCACAACAGAGGCTACTTCGGTGGGTCATCGTTAAGTCATCTGTACAGGGCACGGACCAATCCTGCTCAAATCCACCGGGTCAGGCAATAAAGGGACCCCGGCCAACCCCCCCTCGTTCCAAGCAAGCGTCTGGATTACCAATGCAGAACTCTTCTCAGATGACTTCCTTCCCCGCTGGGTGAGTTGTCTGGGAGCAGCCATTCCCATTAAAACTTTATCACAACATCTTCCCGTGAGAAGCCTAGTTTGATCAACTGGCACTGCAAGACAATTCTTTTATGAGAAACATTCCCAAATACCTCTACTTGGGGAATATTGCACTTCCAGCTTTGAGGCCAGTAACAGGCTTACACATGATAAGATGGAGCTAACCCAGATTAAGGCAGTTGGTGAAATTTAAGAGTCCTGTTTGGACCTGCTCGCTTCAGTCAATGAGAAAAGCAAGAACTTCAGGCAACTTTCTTTAGTTGGGGTCAAATTAGGGGAAAGGAGAAGCTGTGAGGTCGTCTGATTTTTTCAACGCAATCACGAGGAATCAGTCTCCTCAGATGAAGGAGAGAACAGTGACTATGCCCTTGCTGCACGAGGAAAAATTATCTTAGCACAAGAACACTACTTATTTTGTTTATAGGGAATTTTATCCTGCAAGATCTGAGTCTTGAGATACATGTTGCATGAGCATGTGCAAATAATCCCACGTTAGGATTACTGAGCAGTTTGCCCTTCTTTAAATAAATGACTTACTTTTAAGTGCAAAGACAAATAAAATCCCATTGATGTAAAAACCATCCACGAGTGAGGGTGTAAGAATACGTGGGCCATGCAGGATGAGACCTCCTTCAGCAGCACTGCAGCTGGACCTGCTTAAACCAGCAGAGGTTCCTCCCTAGAGGTTTGTTTTTTCCAGTTATTCCTGCACTCTGCATTTCTGTTTTGCTATTTTACATGGATTTAAGAGAACCGACAAGAATAAGTACAAGCCTCAGCACTGGAGTATATAAACTAACTTCTTGTACAAATAAACCACCACGATTACTCAGACTACCAACCTGACAAAAATGACACCAAAGCTTTAACTGTCTCTATGGAAAGAAAACACCACTGTCCATCCTGCCAAACAAAACACAAAAAGTCGGGGCAGTTAAGCCCACGCGGGACTCCTGACATTGTTAATCTGATCACTGGTGCTCCCGATTCCAGGCAGCACGGGCTGGGGAGAGGTGGCAAAGCGGGTTCAACACCAGCACCTGATCAGTAACGCACCGCACTCCAATCTTTTCCAGGTTCAGAAAAGACATGCTGGTGGTCAGCAGCAAAACAGGGAACTTCACCTGCAGCGTGCCCCAGCACCGCGCTGCGTGCAGACGGGTGCTCCAGAGCCGGGTCTGACGCTCTGGAGCAAGAGCGAAACAAAAGGCGGATGAACAGAAGCTGGATTCACAGCCACCACCTGCGTTCGAAGTGCCAGGTGCCAGAGCTGGACACGTGAAATTTGTGTACAGTAATTCCAGTGCTACAGTGAGCGCAGAAGATCCCCTCAGAGCCACACAACGCTGCTCGCTGCCGGTTCCCACAGCCACCCCCTGCCCCAGCCGCAAGCCCCCTGCCCAGCCAGCTCGTGGCTGCAAGCCCCCTCCATCTCCCCCTTCAACAGCCCCGCTGCCCTGCTAAGCACTGCTCGCCCGCAGCCGGGAATGGGAAGGTTTTCCTGGGAATTCCTGCAGCCCCTGGCCCGCTTTCCCCTCTCGGCAGGTCCAGCCGAAGGGCCGGAATAAACGCAGAGCGTTCGCATGGTGCCGAGTAGCCCCAGGAGAAGAATCCGTCCGGGAAGTCCAATCACGACTGTCGTGATGCAGATTCAGTGATTTCTTCCTCCGAAAGAAGGCTAGGATAGAAAGCATTTCACTACCATCACTACGGATGGATCTGGAACAGGTCAAGGTAAGTGGCTAAGAATCTAACAGACAGTTTTAAGGTATAAACTTAAAGTAAATACAAAACAAGCAACAAAACAGCTGATTTTGTTCCACCAGGTAACAAATTCACGCAACTAGGAAGTCTCCTCAAAGTAATTCTTAAGACATTTTTCACAATTAAAAGTATTTCTACACCAAACATTTTTGTAAATGTTGGGAAAGTAAGTTACCTTACCCTACTCCAGTTGCTGACAAATTGAGTACATGTGATTTATGGTTTTAAATATGAAAAAAAAAAAAAAAATAATACACCTAGAATCTGCATGAAAGTACTACACTTCCAGCAGTCAACAAAAAGGTAGCTTAAAGACTAGTTTTCCATAACAATAAAAAATAATAATAAAAAACAAACAGAAAACAAACAAGCAAACACCACCTTCAGAACACTACAAATGATCAATCTCTGGAATTTTCCTTTGACTTTGTGTAGAGAACAATCTCTTTTAGTGTTCTCATTAACTTACCACGAATGACCTCCTAATTAGCTCATCTGTGAGAAATACAACAGAAAAGTGCAGCTGAAATTTTTAAAGCATGAAGATTTACTGATGACAAGGATGCAGATTTCTGCCAGTCTGTTCTGAGAAGTGCTCATCTACAAAGCGTTTTATCAATACTAAAGCACTCCATTCTGCTATGACACCTTCACACGGACTTGCCGTGTCACGCTGTATATAAAAATCTGGCGCCTACCACAGCCTCAGCACAATACGCAACACTTCACTGAGCTATCCAGAAAAATCACGTTACTTCTACTGAAATATTTTTTGTTGCTGTTATCTGGCTGCTTCACAGAAATAAACCTTTACGCAGTCCAGCAATACAAAAAGGCAAATATTAGAAATGTATACACTTTCCCCCTAAAATTTATTTTTCAGGGAAAGATCTAGAACTTTGACCTTTGGCAGTCTTTCCTTACAGGCCAAGAGCCAGTGCTGCACTGCACCTTGATTAATTTCCTCTTTCTTTCAGCTCTCATCTCCCCTTCTGCTCTTATGCGCTAAAAAATATTTAAAAGCATCCTACGGCATGCCTACCATCGCTGTACAAGCAGAACGTGCATATCCCGATTAAAACCACCACTGTACTTGAAAATTCTGGAAAACTATTTAAGATATTTTTAGAGTATTGATAAGTGAATAATCTTTGGTTTAAAGAATTCCCATTAAGGAGCGATTGTTTTCCTTTCTGGGAATTTGCTGGTACCAGCCTAGGAACTCCACCCAGCAGCTTTGGGAGTTGTCTTTTCTGACTTAGTCATTCTGCTTTGGAAAGCCTCCAGCCAAAGATCCCAACCTGCAAGACCCTGTTTTTAAAAAGATAAACGCTGTGATTTTCAGCTGCTAAGCATCTTTTTTTCTATCTACCCACCGATATTATGGTTAATATTTCCTTTTTATCTAATAAGGGTCACTACAATTCCCAGAAATATTTCTTCCTCTTAGACTTACATACCTTTCTCTTATTTTGACTCCAGAATGTTAAGCTTATAAGCTGAATGTATTGAAGACCAAACATCAAGGATCTTCTCACTCAATTTTTTATCCCATTAATATCATTCTGCTGTCAGCACCACTTCTGATTGTCTATCATTGTAAAAAAAACATGCAACAAACAGAGGATTTGCTCCTAAATATGCGAAGGGAGGAAGGGGAGAGAGAACCAGCAGGGCAGTGGCCACAAATACATCTATTTACCATTTGGCAACCATCATGTTTCACTGACATTTAGAAGCCAATCTTTTAGCTTTTAGTAATTGTCAACATAAGAGAAAACGTGCAAGTTTTACTAATAGAGACCTCAATATTAATGTGTCCAAGGGTCTTAGATAATTGAATTAAAACCTAGGACATTTCAAGCACAATGTATTTGTTTACTAGTTATCCCTTTATTATCTCATACAGTCAACAAATGTAGCTGTTCAGTGTTCTGGACTTTAATTCCAACATTAAATTCTGATTCCTGGCACAAATTTAAAGAGATCGGATTGAAGAATATCAGAGCACGGAACACAGTGGGTTCTATAAATATAATGTATCTGACAACAGATAAATCTTTCCTTAAGACTGGATCATTGGAATACTAATTGCTGATTTTCTTCCTCTGAGAGCAAGGAAAAGTCAGTACTTTGGCAAAATTAAATTGTTAGTTTCAATAAAAATACTTTATTTCTCAACAGCACAGATTTGGCAGTAAGATTTCATATAACATCATTTACACCTGATTGTGTTTCACTTCCAATTTTTTAATCCTGCAAGGTGAAACGCAAATACTTATGAAAGGGGCACGCAACTAATGCCAAAGTTTCAATCACAGACCTTCCTATTTGGCAGCAGCAAGTCAGGACTTGTGAGCCATTTTCTATTGCCTCAAATCACCATGCTTACTAAAGGAGGAAAGAAACCCAGCGATGCTATTAGCACTTAAGTATCTGCTTATCCTTAAATGCTGCAGATGATGCCATATCTAAGCACTTAGCATTTACTTGTACTGACAAGGAAAAAACACTTCATCCTCTTTTATAGAACTGAAAACAAAATAAAACAAACAGGAGAAGAACTGTCACTGAGAATGATCGAACTTATGAGTGTTAACATTTTAGTTATATTTTTCCAAGGCCCCCCCCC
>VXAA01007018.1:1196242-1221969 GCA_013399115.1 Anseranas semipalmata
TTTTTTAAGTTTAATTTGATTATCTTTTGCTGCAGAGACTGGCTAACTCAATAGAATGATCCAGAAACACTGGAGACTAAGAATTTTAAATTTTAAAAAATTGAGCCCTCACTTAATCACTGAGTTCATTTCCTTTAGTTTGAGTTGCAATTACAATGTTATTTTTCTATAATAATCATAGATCTTAAAAACATGCATCACCTTCATAAGTAATCTCATGAATAAAACTACTACAAGTACTATACTACAACTATTTTTTGTAACAAAAAAAAACTTAAAGCATATATTTAAAGGAGTCTAATTACACAGACTCCTCTTTCACTCCTTTCTGTGGCAGAGGCAGTGCAGGGACGTCACGGAGCAGGATGGGGACAGTGGCGGTAGCTCAGGGAACAAGGGCAGCAAGGAAAGCCCACGTTTTACATAGACTTGCAAAGTTGCTCCTTAGAGACCAACCAAGACAGCACAGAACTGATCACAAAGATGATCCATGCACCGTAAATACATTTTACACCTACTAACACCTGCATCCACGCTTACAGGAATATGTACAGCAGTCAGCACTGGATGGTCCTGAGCACAGCACCATCACTGCCACACCGCAGAGCTTGTCCTTCTAACAGCACTGGGGGTCAGCCACGTCACTTCAGTCAGTGTTAAGATATGCTTTTCATATCACAGAATCACAGTGGTCATTTATTTTGTTTCCTGGCACCTTCCAACACCCCATTTTGCATGGCATTTTAAAGCTAGTTACTTTGAGAACATACTTCTGCTGTCTGTGCTTACAGGTTCCCCCATGTCCTTCCATAACTCTGTTGATCCAATCTTTAATCTGCTTTGCAAAATACAGGTGTCAATTTTAGCATTTAAAGGTAATCCTGGCTTTCTAAATCTCGCTGATAGAGTACATTTGCAACCTAGAAACACTGAAGGGCAACAAGAGCCAGGAACCAACAGTTCAACCTCTCATCAGGAAAAACCAGAGTGACCAAAGCAACAAGCTTGCATGGTAAGCTCCTACAGCCAAGTGGGACGCCGTCTGCGGGCACGTCAAATCTGCCCGATTCTGCAGAGCTCACGCTCTCCCATTAGAAAACCGGTGCTGTCTTGTATTTCCCAAGAGCAGCTGGCCCAGACCTCTCTGGCTGCTCTTTTTTCTTGGACTCGACTTAACCACCCCTGTTCCAGGAGAGCCTGCTAATAATCAACATAGTTCAGCAGTTACCTAGTTTGCGTGGCTAAATCATAAACACTGTTTTCAGTTACAATCTGTATTAAAAACAGGCTTGAAAGTGTTTGTTCAGGTGTTCACAAGACACTTTGTACAAGTAAAAAATTAATTTCCAATTTTAAAGTCTTTGAATGAAGTACACTCAGGTAAGTAGTAGCGTCAGCTAACCTCATAACCTCACCTTGTAAAGCTGTGTGCAGAACTGGGTTCATCCTTACCCAACCTTCAAAGACTCCTGAGTCCACCACTCCCCAGGACTGAATTTGGACAGGCATCACCTGCTCCACTTCAGAATGTTTCCACGTATTACATGGGCATACCAACACCCAGACCTGGTTACTGCAAAACCGAGAGCTGGACGACACACCTAAGCAAGTGAGAATAACTTTCTATTCAAAGAATAACAATGTGTAGTGTAATGCACCATCCTCCTCACCGAAATACATCTTGCCTGGGAAATCAAATGTGCACCTACATAATGACTTTGGATTGGCAATTAATAGTTAATAATGCACTAGTGAAACTTGAAAATGTTTACTAGTCTTCTGGACCTGATGTAAAGCTTTTTTTTTTTTTTCAGACATTTGGAAACAGAGGGACACAAAGAAAGGAATGGAGAGTTATAGATTAATCAGGTTTAAATATTGTCTTCCCTCCCCACATGTGTTTAACAAATTACTTATTTACTTATTTTGGTATTTTTCACTATTGTTGTTGACGAGGTTAAAAGTATGCATTGCCTGAAGTATTAGATAAGCTTTTGAATGTTTAAAACTGCAAGAGGTAAGCAAAAAGCAGTTACTCAACTAGGAATCTGGGCAGAAACCAAAGCAAAATTATCAACGTTAGGAAGTATCTTCACTTTGTGCCAAAAACTATTAACCTGTGCAACCAGAATTTTTAAGAGAAAGAGAGAGATTAAAAGAAAATCTCAAAGACTGTCACTCAAACACTTGTGTATTCACACCAAAATTGGCATACGAGGACATGATGAATTAGACCAAAAATTTCATAGAGGTTAAAATAAACAAAAAATATCGCAGTTACTCCCAACAGTTCAGGAATTATCACCGTAAGAAAATAATCTGATGCGGGGTGGCAATTCACATGACATATTTGGAGCTGGCTTCCAAATAACAGTCATGCAAAATTGATGTTTCAAGTAAGCTCTTAACCAGCCTCAGCCTTCTGCAATAGCTGCTCATGATGGAACAAACTGAGACTGAAAACACCCCCAAAACATCCGTGGTAAGCGGGTCCGATATGACCTCTTAAGAGATGTGATGGGTAAAATGTATTTTTGGAATAACAAGAATTACAAACTCTTTCTTAAGGTTTCTGCACATAACAGCCACCACCTAACTTTCTGTTCATAAGGTTCCCAACCATGAAATACTTCTTCCTAGATTCATGGCCCACTATGCCAAGTCAGGAACAGTATTTTAATATTTTTAAATACCAAACCCTAGAGTCATTCCTATAAACATGAAAATATTACTATATTTCTTTTGCAGCAATTTGATAATTTGCAAAGAAGGTAGAAATGGTCCAAACAGATCTGACACATCTTTTCAAGTCTTCTGAAACAGCAGCGTAAATATTCACAACTTCACTTGCAGTTTTTTTAGAGTCCTTTTCTGCCACACAGGAGATTGCCTACAGCGGCCATTATGGGAAGTCCAGAGGACAAGTCAGACAGCAAGGGATAGGAAACTTGAGGCAATCGACACTTGTTTCCTGATTTATGGTGAGACTGGCTACAGCTGAGGGAAAGAGATGCTGGAACAGCCTAAGCCACTACAGCACCAACAGGGATGCATCCAGAATGAAAAAAGAAAATGGAAAGTAGCACTCTGAAACAGGTTGTTACATTTAACAATTCCTTCCATGTTTCTTTATACCAAGAAAAATGCTACTTCAACTTGGAAATTTAAATTAAGCTGTATACTGGGTTACTTATTTATCTGAAGAACACTTCTGCAAGCAACCTAGTTTTCTATTACAGAACTCTTTTCATTATTAAAAGGAGTATGCTTGACATTTAGTAACATAAATGGATCAGTTTGGAAATGCCAGTGGCTCACTGTGTGTTTCCTGCCAACCTCAGGGATGTTTTCACCATACTAGACAGGTTTTCAGACAAAGTTGCAATTTTGGAAAAAATCAGGTCAAGGAGTTATAATCTTGCCTTCTTGCATTCTCCTGTCCTCCAAAATGGTCTAAGCTTTGAGTATTATCCACAGACTGCCTTTCTTTTTGGGGGGGACACAGCGGTGCTCAAGCTTAAACTTTTCTGTAGAGGAATACTAGTGAAGTTTTCCAGCAAGGACGGTTGGACACCCTCTCACTTATTCTAGTGGTACTGCAGTTTTTGCCTCCTGCACACCCACATGTACCAATCACCTTGGATGGGACAGGGTGGCCCTCTATGTCCCTGCTCATCTGAGCTACTTCCTCCACATCTCTAGGAGCAGGACCTGCACAGCCAGTCTGTTAGAGCTGGCTGTTACTACAGTTCAGATGCTCTCTTCTAATTTTTTGATCCCATTCTCATTTTTTAATTCTGTCAGAGAAAGTAGAAGAGGAGTTAGATTGTGTTGCTGTTCAGAAACAAGGCTGCAGAAAGAACATCACAGCAGAGAGGAAAGGTGAAGAGAACAGCAAAAATCCATGCAAGCTTATAAAGGAATGTGGTTTCCTAGGAATCCCAGGACGCAAGATCAAGATGCAGAATGTAGCACAGATCCAAATTTCCCCAAACATTACGGATGTTCAGAACCATTGTTTTGAACCTAGTCTGTGAATGAATAAAACACCTCCATTCCCTTCCAAAATATTACATGAAAGGCTACGTAACTATATTTTATAAAGTATTCTGAAAATTTTACCATCTAATGATTTAGCAGTGGGGAACATCCGCTCTGTCTTACTAACTGAAAAGAACTAATTGTGTATCGTTTTTCCACTGTATCTCTTGAAGTGACTACAGAGTGCATAATTTTCCTCTGCGCATCAACTCCCACTGAGCTACCAAGGTCCTCTCACAATGCTCTTAAAAGTGCAGTGTCGGATTTTTTTTTTCCCTTGTCAGTAACCTTCTGCTCCATAAAAATAAAATTGGCCTAAAGAAATCATCCTGAGATGAATCTGTATGCGTGCTATCAGCTAGGAGCTGGCAGCTGCAGCCCCAGCCTGAAGAATCTGTCATTTTCCTTACAGGAAGAAAAGGAAGGAAGCAGGAAACTCAAATAAGTTTTGTAGAATGAACTTAAGCTTCTAGCAAACAATTCGAAAATATGGCCCCAGAAATCTATTTATTTTCTCGATTTTGTACAATTTCCTATACCCTCCGTATTCTTTCATGTCTCTCCATCCCCAGAGAGGATGGGGGAATAATCTCCCATCTGTAAGGGGAACCAACAGACTCCTCACCCTCTCAGAGTTACCCCATTCACTCTCCATAATCTTTTGCACCTATTCAAAATTGCTCCTCTTTTTTCAAAGCTGCAGTCCCCGGATTTTCTTTTTTTCAAAGAAGCAGAACTGATTTCTGCCCCACAAAGCCTCCTCGGGGCATCAGTCAAGCAATCCCCCCTTTTCACTCCTGTTCTGCCAGTCCCTCTCCCCACTCTGGGTCAGGCTCCTCCAGCATCTCTCCCTCTGTACCAAAAGGAGGCAAAGCAGCATCTACTCCTTGAGAAGCAACAGTAAAGGTTAAAAAAGCTGCCTGTGCTTCTCTCCCAGGGAGGTACTTGGAAGGAACCCACACTTGCGTATCAGTTATCTAGAAGGGGCTTTGAAACCCTAGAATGCTCCTGGATGAACAAATTGCTGGCAATCATCAGGAGAAAAGAAACAAACAAAACAGAACAAAAAAGCCTACACATTTTGAATGAATTGCTACACATTCATTACAAATAATAAAATGAGTTTATATGCATTTTCTATACAATTATGCATATGTGTGCACAGTCACGCACTGCACACGCTATCATAATCATGGAAGAGTTTGAAAACTATCAGCTTCCTCCAAGCAATGTTCACCTCTCCAAGGTTTGCCTAGCATTGGTCCTGACACCTTTTACACACCACCTGGTGAGCGTGATGCACATCCTCTGAGTGGAGTTTTGTAAAGAGCTCAGCACTGACCTTGTTGCATTTCCAGTGAAATCAACAGCTGAACTTAATTTGATTTTTGGTGGAAAAATGAGCATCTTTGAAGGTATGCCCTTGATATAGATTTATTTAGGCAGCAAAATGTCACTTGCTACATCCAAGTGCTAAGAGAGTTAGGTTTAACTGAAGAAGATATTTTTTTTGCAGTTCTCCTGGTTTTACATTATTACAAAATTTAGAGCAAGCCTGTTTGAAGACTGATGTTCATACTTCCTCTAAAAAGTCAACTCATATTTCAGTACTTACAGACTACAAAAGCTGCCTGAAGAGAAAGCCATCAAAGATAAGAAGTCTTAGCTAAGAAAATCATGGAAACAACTCATTAAGAAAAGAACTCTTAAATATGCCTACTACTGCAAGAAGCTCCAAAGAGTGGAATAGCTTTTCTCCTTACCTCTGGAGTGTTTTTCTTGAACTCGCGACTTTGCTCGATAAGTTTTTTCCTAGACTGCTCACTTTCATCTTGTCGGTTAGCCAATATTGTTGCTGTGGCATCGAGTTCTCTCTGTCAAGAAAAACAACAAAGAAAAGGGACTACAGTTAGAGTTCTGTTTATCACAGAAATAAAAATAAAAGCTTGTATGTACATCACATCATCTAGAACATCAAGGTGGCTGGGCTATAGAGCAGTACAGAACAAAGCACCAAGCTTCCAGAAGACAGACTCCTGAATAACATCAAATGAAGCCCTACAACCTTTTTCATTCCATCTTGCAACCAAAAGACCATTTTTCCTCAAAAGCGTTCACGCCTTTACCAGAACATTACGCGCGATAGCAGCAGTGGTGTGCAATACACACCTCCTCATACTCCCCAAAGCCAGTGAAGATTACAGATCTTGAACATGTTCAAGCCAGGTTTATTTTCACATGCCTGCAGATACTGGATTTTGCCTGTGTGAGTTTTTCTGTGAAGAAAATTAGGAATAACTCAACTATTAGTTAATCCTATACTTCAGCCCACACTGGTTATGCTCCAGTCATCTGATGAGTGCCAGGGCATCTTCCAACAGCTTCTACTCGGCTGAGGCACAGACTCAGCCCACAGAGCGGTGTCCAGCTTTGCCCAAGTGTGTTATCCCCACCACAGCTTCCTCGCTCAGGACCGCGCTTCCAAATGCCACCACGATGGATTGAATGGGTCGCTCATCAGCACATAAAGCTACAGCACAACCTTCCCTGTCAGTCTTTTCCTTTTCTGCAGTATTTCCACATAGCATGAAAAAAATAAAGGCTCCACTCAGCTGTGTATATCATTCCCAAATCACTTGGAGTTATAAGCAAGGATCTGTAAGAGGAATTCGGGCACTGTTTTCCCTCCTTATTTATTTGAAATGAAGACACAACCTGGCTGTGAGAAAGAAGCTCAGGAAAAGCGAGAAAAGCTTGCTAGAGCAAGATATTCATCCATCCCTCCATTCCTCCATCCATCCATCCATCCCTCCCTCCCTCCATCCATCCTCCATCACCGCCAACCTGCCAGCCCAGCGCGAGCCCCCAGCCTGGCACCTCTTGCCAGCTCTCGTTCCAGGTGCCCAGCAGTCACTCTGGTCACCAGCCGGGCCATCTCTACGCACACCAAAAAAACACGGTAAAAATAAAGCAGATGTTGTTCATTTTAGATGGTTAGTTTAAAAACTTAACCGCGCACTGGGTCCTACACACCTGCCAGTGGAACTGGGCAGCCAGCAGAGGGAAACAAAATGGGCAAACAAAAGATCTCTTCTTCCTGCTTTTGCAGAGGTGTCAGAAGCAGGCACAGACAGCAGGATCTACAGGACACCTGCTAAAATCCTCTGCTCTACAAATTCCAAAACATAAAAAATAAAAAAGTCAATTCAGCTCCTGCATTTTTTTCTAGATACTCCGTGAAAAAGCCTAGTCCCAAACTGGTAGTTACTTTTTTGTGGGGGTGAATCCTGTAACTGTCACCAACTGGCTGGACATGTGTTTTACCTGACTCCACAGTTAGACCTCTGGAGGAAAAAAAAAAAAAAAAAAAAATCCTTTCTGCAGTTTCCAACCCAAAAGAATCAATACTTTTTTCCGTTTAAGTCTTTTTTTTTTTTCCTACTATGTATATGGACCACAGTTATCTTAATCCTTGGAAATGAGCTAAATATGACAAATGGATTTGAAGCTAGGCAGCACGCTGGAGCCAGTGACCTAAATATTGTCACTGTTTAAAAACACTGTATTTCTGACTTTGAGGGAAAAAAAAATAGGGCAATATGTCCACCAGATCTTGGTTTGGAATTCTGTAACATATGTGAAATCTATTGCAGAAAAGTGGGAAATACTTAACAGTTGGATAAACCACATTTGAAATTCATCCCAGCTAAGTTTATGCAAGAAAAAAGAGCAACAGAAACCAATGTGGTTAAGCAGTACTATAAAGAGCAATATAACGGCTAAGCAGAAGGCTTTTAAAAAATATAAACAATCTGGTACGGCCGGCAACTTGGAAAACTATATTTAAAAAGGAAGCACACATTTAAAGCAAAGCAAAGAAAACACTAATCATGAAGCAAGAGGGAATTTCAGTAGACCAAAGACTCAAATGCTTGTTTTACAATATAGAGGGCTGGCAAAGAACTTTACAAATAGAAAAGCAGGTTTTTAAGACCTATACTTCCAAGCTAAGAGGCAAGAAAGAAAAAAGTTCCTATTTTGTGCTATTATGAAGAGTCAGGCGGCAAATGAAGAAAACCCTTCTCGTTCTCACTGCCTGATCAACACCAGTGCCACAGTGCATTTACTACAGGTACCTTCCCATTTCTTTCAGAAACCCTTCTGGGACAGGTACTGTAATTTCTCACTACAAGACATTTCCTTATGTGACATCTCAGGTACAGACGTTGCCAAGAAATAGTGCCAGAATGCAGCCACACTGAACTGTTTGACACCATGGGCTGAAGCCCAAAAGCTCAAGGATCTTGCCTGGCATTTATGAACAACAGATAGGTAAGATGCAACTCCAGCAAAAGAGCAGTACATATCTAGCCCTGATACAAACACCGATATTAAATGTTCACACTATGTCATAATTAACAAGCCCCAAATCAAAACTGCTTGAAAAATTGCTAATTTTTCTTCCTTACTTGATCTAAACCACGTACACTGCAAGTGTCATTTATGCAAACAAAATAATAGATACAGGATTACCACCCACAAGCGTTAATAGAAGATTTTTCATACTTTTGTGACAACGTTATGAGATACCCCAATTATTGTAAAAATTCAACATGGCCAATGCATTATTTTTGCAAGCAAGCATGTATTAAAGGGTAAGTAGTATTAATTCTGAGATCTCAAACCTGACCACTGCAGAGTACTCAAAGGTAAATACTCTTCCCAAGCCTGCAGCCACCCTAAGGAGCCACCAAGATGTAATACTGTAAAGACAGAAGTGTATCAGACAGTCCTTTAGAGCAAAACAAAAACAGGAGACCGTGTCTCAGTACCATTCTCCACATCTCCGATATCAAAGAGGTTCCTATGAAAAGCAAACAGAAACCAGGGCTCAACGGTGTCACAGTGGTGACCTGCCTGCAGAAGGGTTCAAACCCTAGAAGCTTTAGCTCCACTGACTCGGTGCTAGCCAATGAATTTTCTGGCCAAAAATTACCACCCTTCTGTCATCCCTGCAGAAAGCGAGCCGAACGTGGAACGTGCTTTGGAGTGAGAAGCAGCAAGACTATTATCTTTCTCGCTTCTTCCCCTTCCCCCCACAGTCCCGTCAGTTCAGGGCAGACAGTTCATGTTGCTTGAGCCATAGATAACTGAGGAACTCTCTCTCCAAGGTTTCTACTTTGACCCATTTCAACAAATTTATTGGGGGTGGGAGGGAGGCAGTGAGAATAGAGGAGACAAGAAAGTCTCAGGCGCTTAAGTGCAGGAGTCATTAAAAGCAATCCTCAGAAAGCAAACATTAAAAGGTTTCTTTCATGCTGTATAAAAAAAAAAAAAAAAAAACAAGAAATCTAAAACGAGGAGGTCAGTCAGCTACCCTCTGCAACAACAGTCAACAGATGCACACCCTGACAATCGGTCAAGCAGGGCCAGCAAGAGAATTCAGGAGGAGAGCAAAGGCAGAGGCACCAAGAGCATCCTGTGCCCTGTGGACACCACGGAAGGAAGGAGGGGATACGCAGAGTGGAGATGCCAGCTTGGAAGCGGGATGCTGGGCACCGTGTATCTGACTCTCGGCCATGCATCCCCACCAGCAGGAGGGACGAGTGGCGACAGCAAATCCTGCTTGTCACCTCTTTGTCTGAAAAGGTGCAGTTACTGCCTCCACGGCAGCGCCGTCTTCTCACTTTTCACCCACGTGTTCTGGGGCTGGGGCAGGGCACCAAGGGGACCACGCGCTTCGGCGCCCCGGTCCCCCCCAAAGTTGCTCTAACAGTCCATCATAAATACTCTCTTTCTGCTCAGGACCAGTATTTCTATGTATATTTGGTAGTCTCGTTTTTGTTTGCATCCTTTCTCAGGATTGCACTTATCGGATCTATCATGGAAAGGGTTATAAAAACCTACAGTAATCATTTGCAAGCACTGTGATATAATCATACCCCAAAATGTTGTTCTTCCCCCGTTTTTGAAGTGTCTAATCCCTGCTGCATTTATCACAAAGCTCTTACACTGGAGCAAGAAACAGAGAGCAAAACTCCAAGACAGACAGATTTTTTGCCAGCAGACTTCTTCCAGTCGGGGCAGCAATGCCTCCCAAGCACAGGTGCGCCTTCAGAGCCTCAGGCAGGGCTGCAGATCTTAGCAGCACGTTTTCACCATAAACCTTGTTTTACTTATAAGGATAGACGCAAATCACAACTGCATGCAGATTAGGAATTTTCTACCCGTAAATGTACTGATAACCATTTCCACTGAAATCTGTTTCTGTGTATTTAAGGCATTTCCCTTTATCATTGTTTCAATCAGTCACTCAGTCTGCATGATAACCTGCTACGGAAAGGAGTATTCAGTAGTCTCATTTTAGTTTGTATCCTTTCTCAGGACTGCATTTGTCAAATCTATCACAGATCTCAATATGGCTTTTTGCAATTTTTAATTTCCTATTAATGGAAAATTTCTCAGTGCAATGATGACACCAAAGTAGAAGTGTCTGACACAACCCTGCATACGCACAGCCTACTTGTCTTAAGGAGATTTTACGTTTTCCTAATGTAATCTTTTAATCTTAAAAACCCCAAAGTTTTCACCTGTTCAGAAGCCTACATACTGATTACAGAAATATTTCAGAAATGATATTCTGTGAGCTTGATGTGTTTCTCTGGAAAAACAAACACGCATGCTCACTAGACAGAGCTGTACATTATTATGTGGGAAGTAACCACAGAGCTGACGTTTGGAAATTCATACTTTTTGTAAATGCCTATTTTCACTGTCGTCGCTTGTAAAAAGCGAGCGCCAATTCCAATCTAACAGTGCTCAGAAAGGTAGAATATATTATAAGAATGCAACAATGGATGAAGTTTCTTTTTCATAAGATGAGTTCATGCCTGCCACGCTGTGAAGCCCCTTTTTAACGCAAGCAAAAGGAAAGATCAGAGTTCAATGAGAGCGCAGCATCTCAAGAACCACTGCTCTCCTGCCTTAGAAATAAATTTAAAAAATAAAACAAAATCAAAGACCATAAGCATTAAAATAAACTTGTTTCTTAAGAAGCACTTTGCCATTTGGCAAACTGATGCAACTACCTTTCACACACAGAATTAGTTAGGAAGTTTCAATAAACACATTTTATTTCCGCATACTCAAGTAATTTGACTCCAAGTAAGGTTTTAAACAAGCTTTAACTGGAACAAATTTTGTACTCTATGCAATGCTTTTGGACAGTGAGTCAACGTGTGTGGTGGCCACCGCATAACGCAAACAGAGGACAAAAATGGAGGTGCTAATGTATCTATCAATAAGATATCTTAACTAACAAGCTCTTAAAAAAAAAAAAAAAAGACAAGTAAAAAAGTTTGTTGTGGCTTTGTTCACCCTAACACCAGCCACCACCACAAATGCAGGGAAAGCCTACCAAAAAAATCTTGCAAGAGTGGAAAACTGGTACTGGCTTTTCAAAAGGAGCTACTATCAGCATAAACCAGCTGCACAAATATCTACGCCAGCAACAAAACCGCTGCTACTGGAACAGACTGCCAGTGCCACAGCCAACACGGGATTATGCCTGTCTTTTCATCTGCACCTTGAATTCAGAACTTTTTTTTCTTTTTAAAAGCAAAAAACAAAAGACTGTCCATAGCTATAAAGACCTTAATGCCAAAGGTCTGTAGGATCTATTTAACAAGCTTTTCCTCCCACTCAGGAGTAAGGAAACATCGGATATTGGTTCCAAAAGGCAGTTTTCACCCTGTGGCACTGTTTGTTCCCTCTTCCTGCCCTCCCAAGTGCCCGGTGCACGCAGGGCTGAGTCCCTTCACCACGCACGGGTGACCGCCGGGTGAGGTGCCACCAGGCAAGCTCCACTTCCACCGCCGGGACAGAGTCACCGCGCTCGCCTCGCGCCGACTGCCAGAAACAAGCCCCGGGTGTCACCCCCAGTGCTCTCAGCCCTACCACCGAGGCTTCTTGCCTCCTCCTCACGTTTCTCAGCTTCTACACCAGACTGTCACCTCCGTCTCCCCTCCCACCAGGCCTACTTTCACCCCAACGCTACCACGCAGTGGTAAGCGTTCGCTTCAGGTACCGGGCGATAGAAAAGCCAGCCCCCAGCAGCACTCGCCGCTCTCCGTACCTCCAGGCCCACACCAACGCCCTCCTGCCCGCACTGGCGTCCCTGTAACGCTGTGAAACCACCACCTTCCATTACCTCACCTTGTAGTTTGGTTTCAAGTGCTGGCAAAAAAAAAAAAAAAAAACCTTTCAGCAAACCTACTCCATCAGTTACTTAACACTCTGCTAGGTCCTGCATTTCGGTTCATTACAGTTTCAAAGGACATAAATTTCCTAAAAGGAAAACGCAGGCATTTGCTGGGGAGAGGGGGGTTCCCTTGCCTTTGAGAATGCAGCATGTCCATGCTCCTATCCTGCCGGAGCGTTGCTCGTGACTGCACCAACTTGCCACGCGTTAATTTTCACACTCTTCTACTTAAAAGCAGAAGTTCAAACTGGTTGCTTCAAAAGCTACATCGGAAAAGGCCGAAGAGAAAAAGTAACAAAATTAAACAGGGCTGCAGTCAGGCTTCCCAGGACGTACTGCTTCAGGCAGGCGGCACGCGCGCAGCACGAAGCAGCAAGGGCCGCTCCGGATGGGAGCGATCCGCTCCGCTGCCGCCCCGGCCCCGCAGGCGCCCGTGGCCCAGGCCCGCGGCCTGCTGGAGAGGGGTTGGCCTGCCTGTCACGTACGCGCCAGTTAATTACTCTGCAAGAAACAAGGAAGGCCTCAGCTTAATACTTGTTAGTTCATAGCAGCTACGGGGTGGGGGGGAATCAAATGACATCATCTTCTGCCAAATAAAATGAATTACGAGAAACCAAAGAAAACCCACTGCTGCTTGCAAAGACTTCGCCCAGGCGAGACACGGTAACATACATCTGCCTGACCTCCCACCTAGCTGGCTGACCACGAGCTGACCAAGATGCAGCGCAAGCTCTCACCACGCTGTCGCAGAGGAATTACCCCTCCCTTGAGGACCGGCAGAGACACAGTGACCGCGCCGCCAGCACCGCAACGTGCGTGGCCTTCTGCTGGCACGCAGCAGGCTGGGCTACCAGGTGGCCCCCAGGGCCTGCCCTGTAATTTTTGTGACTTTTGGAAGAGCTGTGCCCCTTAAACAACAACAAAAAAGCAATTAACTAGTGACTAATTACAAAGTACTTAATGCACTCTTCTTGTTTCAACCAACTAACGCAGCAGTCACCACGTTCAGGTGAAGAGGGATTATGCTGCCATCTTGTAATAAAACACCCTCACAATCTTCAGCTCACGTCCTACATCCAAGCAAGATCAGATTCATGAGTTACACTAACTAATTCTTTTGACCACTGATCAAAGCAAAATGTAGTCTTAAAAGAGTGGTTCAAATAACATAAAGTTCAACCCTTTACCTAAGCTCTGCTACATCATTTGAAGTATTCAGTTACTCCTCTTTTCAGCCTAAGCTTTGCTAGCAAATGAAGCATGGCCATGCTTTAAGCTAGACACATACTGTTACACAGATCAAGATTTATAACTTGCCATAAAGGTTGCCACTAATAAATCAATAATACATATATACACACAGTCTTGTTTCAGTGTGAGTTCTGGGTACTTATTATTTAAAAGAAATAAACTCAAGCTTTTTCGTTTTGTTCTTATTCTAAATGAACACTAACTCATTGCTCAGATTTTATTTAACTTCACCCAAATACTCACTACACTGTCATTTAGAACAAAAAGTCCCAATTGTTTTCCCTTTGATGACATTTTATTCTTGGAAGATTTTTAACATGGTTAACCATTGAAGACAGACCAGCTGTCTGCCCTGAAGTCCATCACAGCAACCACTCAATAATCTCTCAGTCTCCAAATGCAATCACCAATCTGAAAGCTACTTAAGCCGTTTCCTAACATAAAATATGGACAATAAATATTGGACATAAAATATTTACCAACAAAAGAATAAATACACACTGAAAAAACAACCTAAAAATACTTTTTAAACCACATTCAACAAAGTAATTCCTTGAGGAGCAGGAGAAAATTACCATGGCCTTGAGCTAACCTACCACCTCATGTTTCACTGCCTTCTGATGCTGGGCACTGCAGAAGTGGTACAGTAGGTAAATAAACTACCGTACCTTACGGTAAGGTAGGATAGTACATCCTCATGGTAGGATAGTACATCCTTATGGTAGGATAGTTTCCAAACAAATATGGTTTGGAAAGATGGGGCTAGACTTAACTTGCAATTTCTTGTTATTAAAGACCTTAACAGCAAGCATGTGCTACGAAATATAAGAAAACCTACAAAACACATCTTGAAAATATTGTCCAGTGACCCCCTTCTGATAGGCTTTATTTCACCTGCCCCTTCTAGTACTGATCAAAGGGCACATTTAGATGCTGATATGGTCCTTCACAGATGGTCTTTTCCTCTGCAGAAGAGCTGTATACCCAGATTCACAACGCAGCTGCACAGACAGACAGACATCAGGCACAGGACAGTGACTGCTGCATTTTGCAGAGGAAGTTGGATGGGGAACTTGTATTAGAAAATCAGTAGTAACAAAAACAACATCAGAAGAAAATTACTGGCAAATGAAATTGTTGTTTGATAAACAATTTAAGCAGGAAGAGTATTTGGCAGAGGGTTTTCGGAGAACGGTCCTTGACTCCTGACTAACACGCTTCCTCCCTTGGTCTGAGTTTGTTGACTTTCTGGGCACACTGCAAGGTTTATGCATTTTCCCATGATGGGAAAAATACAGCATTTTTGTGAAGCTGCCTGTGAATGCAACTGGTGGATGTTTTCTAAAAAATTATAGATATAAATAGGAAACAACAAAGCAACATTTACTTTAGATTTCAGTTACTACTAAAGTCCTACTTAGACCTCTCAGTATTCTTTCATATCTAAATCCCAAATAAAGACTCAGCTTGCTAATACAACAACACAATTTTAAAATGAATGTCTGGCATTTAATACTGATAGCAAGCGCTACATATTCTGAACAATTAAACAATGTCAGATTTTGAAGCCTTTCAGAATTTTTTTCTTTATAGCTTTTAATATTTTATCTGGGCCATGACAGTTCAGCATAAGTATCTCACTGAACTCAAAACAGGATGCAGAGACAGTGGAATGCAGAATGCCTTTACTGGCTAGGTGTTTCCCAACAACATATTGGGGTACTCAGTTAAGCTTATTTTCTGTGACATGAAAAGGAAAATAGCAGAATTGACTCACGAGCTAAAATTAGCTGATGTACAGTCACAAGAAGGATGGATTGGAGGTGACAGCACACACAACAGTGCATAACAAAAAATAACATGCTTGATGTTAATAATGTAGCAAACTAATTTAGAACCAGAAGTACTCTAATTGATACAGTACTTTTAACATGTACTGCCCCCTCTTCCTTTTTTTTCCAAGATCAGCATTTCCCTAAACTGTATATAAGGAATTGTTATAATGGTCTCCTAGAAATCATGCATTAACAGTCATACATAAAATATCCTTAAATACTGAAAATCTGACATCCTCTGGCACTCAGTGAAAGCTAGGCCAACCAGGATGACAACTGAAATACGAACAGCCTGTCTCTACTTGCTCCATGAACACAACTAAGGTATGGAATACAGATAAAATACCTTTTCAAATTTAAAAAAAAATTCTTCAGTGATAATTCATATAATTCCACCACTATTCACTGTGAGAAATCACACTAAAATGAGGTTTGCTATGAAAACAACAGATTTAGCTGCAGTGGCACTGTCAACCTTGCTATGATACACTGTCACTAGAAAGTCCTTAATTTTGGCTATCAAATACAATTTCAATTTCTTGCACTTTAGAGCAGTAAAAACAATTCTGTGAAGACTGTGTGTTTACAATCCCTCAGTAAAGAATGCAGCTGTCTCAATCAATGCTGATTGTCTCTTAATTAGTTCAGTTTTACAAGCTGATGGAACAGATTACTTCATTCCCTTCCCACACAGAAAGAAACTGTACAAATAGTTATCTACAATACAGTAATTTTTGCTTCCCAGCAAAGTCACAGAAGTGATCTCTCTACCAAGAAACCACTTTCGTTTGTATCTTTCCAAGGCATTCTGTCATACAGTGATTTTCAGTTCACATAGATATATATCCTGGAAGAAAACTGAATTAAGCAGCAATACTTTCAGACACATGGGACTACATTCCCTCTCTTTTGTAGTGGCTGAAAGCATGTCCAAAGTTACCCCAAGTCCTTTAGAAACAGAAGTCAGGTCCTCATAAATAATTTGCTGTTTGTTGTGTGTTATATTATGCATTTAATCAGTAACACATTTTCAAACCAAAAATAGCATTCAACTATATGATATATATCAACAAGCTAAAGGTTTTAGTAAACAGTCTGAAGCTGTTATCAGCATTCTCCATCCCTTGTCAGACAAACCAGAACTAGCTGGTTTACCTCTGATTTACTCACTGATATTTACTGCCTCTACTATCTCGCTATCCTTTATCGAGAGGCTCTTGAAGAAGAGCCAAATTTTAACTTTCATATATACAGATCAGAGTGTTGGACACTCCTCCAAATGCCAGAAAACACTTCTGTTGAAAAAGCTGATGAAATACCATAAAGCCCAGGGCCTGACAATATAGAAGTTTGATCCAAAATGCCACTATTGAGATGACATATTGTTGCATGTCATCTCAATGTTGTACGTGTTGTATCAAATAACAAAAATTTCACTTTGAGACTGGTTTTCTTTCTCCCTTAAACCATGGGAGAAAGAAAGGGAGATTATATATGATTAGGAAAAAAAGTTCTGGTCAAAGAACATCCACGTATTTAAAACAAAACACATTTCTGGTATTAACTGAATGTTTAACTAGTAAGCTTATTACAGAAGAAGCAAATGGACAAATATAAAGCTCCACAAAATCATGGAATTATCAGACCACAAGAGCTGTTTTTTTTCTGACAGTGTATCTAGCTAAGCAGTACAAAGGATAAACTAAATAAAACCGTATTTCTTCTACACAAAGAGATCTACAGATATCAGCTTCAACAGCAGCATCATGGCCAGCCTAAAACCTCTCAACACTTTTCAGAGTTCAATATACAAAAAATACTACGCACTACACACTATGAAGACAGTCATTCGAAGCGGATCACTGAAAACACTTTGCAGAAAATTCTCTGGAGCCACAGAAACTGCATTGGAGGACGAAAAAGTTTGGAAAATGGCGGTCACCTCACATTAGAGATGTTAACCTGAACAACAAAGGAACCAGGAACAAAAAACATTCAGCTGAAGCCTGATTGTTTCAGCTAGTGTTTTTCAGTTAGCTTTAGCTAAATTATATTTCTACAGTTCTATAAGAAAATGTCAAGTTCTGCTTAAACCCACTGTACATTTATTCTTCTTTCCTGCCTCTCCACTTCTTTCACATTATCCAGGAAAAAGCCACATAGAATACGATCCTGGCTTTCCAAATCCCTGATACAGACCAGAATAAAATTGGAATGTTTTTTTGTTTGTTTTTTAAATCAGTTTTGCCCTGATATTGCTTTGGAATTTTTTTTTCCTCACATTTTGCCAGCCACCTTACCCACCCTGTCTTGATGACTGGTTGGCTTCTCTGTTCAAACAGGACACAAGCCACCTTTGCTAAACGTGCCGCACCAAAAGCTACGTTTACCAAACACAGACTCGACTATTACGGCTACAACACTCAGCCGCTTCCTTGGCTTTCATGTGCCAGGGCGCAGACTTACAACCCTGGGAAGTCTCACCAAAATTCCTCCTTGAACCAGTGCCATTCACTTGGCTGTCTGCTGTTGCAACATCCGAATTGCATCCTTTCCCACACCAGGATGGAGGCAGAGCTGCGGAGCAGTGTGAGAAAGCCTGCACCGCTGCCGACTCGCTGTACGGGCGCTGTTGCCACAGGCAGGACTTCAGGCTCCAGTACAATCAGTCCAGGAACTCACAGTACCATTAAATTCCTATTAGAAGAAAATGATTTGGAAAGGAATTGCTGGATGCTATTTGATGTACCACTGCAAATTAAGCAATATCTGTAAAGCCCCAGAATTATTTCCCACAATGTCTCTGGTTATACTAGCTATGTGACTATGAATCAGTCTTCAGTTTTTGTGCTTCGTGTGCAGTAATATAGAGGATTCTGCAGTTGCAGAAGAAAATCTCAAAAGGACTTGCTAAGCTTTCCTCGATCTCCATCTTCAGGGGACGCATGCTTTAAAGCTTAACTTACTTGTTTGCTGTGGGATGAACTCTAAAACTATGAGAAACGTTTGAGAACAAGCAATACATGCTACTTCACTTACTTTTTCAGGGCACCACCATTAAGTTACAAGGCAAAACAACCACCTACACATATTTTCTTATTTTTGTGTAAAAACTCACTTGATTTGTTCCCTTATAATTCACGTGTTGTATTTCAGACATTTCTGGACAGACAGACTATGCTCTAGGAATTGCCTGGGAGAAAAGGAAAGGGACCTACACCACAGGGTTACGAATTACGCTTTGAAAGCAATACAGTTTCTTCTGCATTTCTGCCCAAACAATAATAGGGGAAGCAAAACCAACCAACAACTGAACCAGAAACCCACCCAGAACGCAGGCTCCTCCTTGCCCATCTATTCACACAGACTGCAGCAGCCCGGCACTGCCTTGCCCTGTTCACTCGACCACCACACAGAGAAGCTCTTTGGAGAAGCAATGCAGAATGCCTTTTCTTCTTTTGATACTCCTGCAGTGTACCTTAACCTTGAGCTTTAATCCAGCCCTTTGTGGGTAAGGAATAAGCCTACTTCTGTATTTTAATACTGACTATACACTGCAGGCCAAGTTCAGTTTCAAAAACCTTTGTATAAAGTGCCCTAAATATTTAGCCAAAACAAAAATGACAAAATTACACGTTACTTGCATCACTGTATACCCTCCTCTACCATATGTCTCAGGTAAGCAGAATGGTATCTACATAATGGATTCAGCCCTGGAGTAAGTCTGGACTGGCGAGGCTAGTGAACCTGCGGTAACCCTCCATCGCTTATTTACTGCGTCTCTAAAGCATTTCGGATTCCAAGCTGAATATATATTTCACACAGTACCAAAACTTTTAAATATCCACAGGAAGATTTCATTTTTATAGGCAATAAACATTAAATCTAAAGGACTGGAACATAAAAAGTGTTTTAATACCATATAAATCACCTTTCCCTAGACAGAATAAATCTCTGAAGGTTTTAAGGACTGCAATATAAATTTTTATGGCAAATTATCTACATAGAAATTATCTGCATGAGATGCACTTTCACTTCTCTTTCTCATTTACATAGTGCTGACAATCTTTTCAATCACAACGTTCAATCCAATTTGGAAAGTCCAGAACAATGCACAGAAATGCCAGCTAAATGATGGGTGGTTCCTCTTCTTCTTCATCAAGATTTCTCTGACTTCTGTTCTCTATCAAATACAGAAGTTCACGGTAGCAGATAACACTAACATATGAAAATTAAGGCTTAGATGAATAGCTACATCCTCTTTCAAAAGAATTTGTTGGCTTTTCTAACACAGAAGCTCTGCTTCTAGCCCCAACAACACAGGAGCTCACTTCATGCTGCAAGCAAGACTCCTCTAAAGCAAAAAAGTAACAACAGTCTTAATTGGGAGGTTTTGAACTGACGAGCAACAGCCAAAAGTGTTCCTTGGGAGGTTCAGAGTGGGCATTTTCACTTTTTTCTCAGTGCGGGGCAGTCTGCATCCCTGGAGACTACCAACGCTCTGCTGAGACAAATCCACAGCGGAGCTGTGACCTGGGCGACAGTCCCACGTCAAGCAGGATGTCAGACTAGAGATAGTCTGGAGGTCCCTCCCATCCAGCGTTTCTACAATGCTATGATTTTTCTTTCCAACGAGAAACAACTGTGCACACAGTACCTCCATTTCACTGCACAGAACTGACAGCTCAGTGCCTGGGAGCCAGGGACAGGACCACATTCTCCGTCTTCTACAGAGCTGGAATGGTGTTGCTACACCAACGGTTCCAGCATCCAGTTTTGGATGCCTCCAAAGGAGACAGCTTACAATGCCATGACACCCTTGGCCAAATTTTTAAAAGGCTAAGGCTTCCAACTAAACAGTTAATAACCACAGAAGGTGAGAGGCCGATTATTATCCACAGTGAGACAGTAGATCACTCCTTTCTGAAAGCTTCTGTCCTGGCCTGTCGGCATAAATACTTCCTCATAACTAAAGCAGAAACATGCTCAAGATGTGCAATTCCTAAGTCTCCGAAGCGCACACATCCTCAAAGGACAGGCATTGTAGAGGTGTGGTATACCACTGTTACCAAAAATACTATAGTTTATTCACCATTTCATTACAGCAAAAACGTGCTGACAAGGATTCTCACAGAAAAGGCCAGAATTAGTTCTTGGAGAAGCTCCTGTTGCCTTGGAGTCAATTCTGAAAGGTGGTTGGTACTTCACTGAATCCTCCCCTCAAGGGAAATCAGAGTAAATACAAGGTTAAAGTACATGAAGAACAGCAAAGTCCCAAGAAAAAAAAAAAAAGTAGGAAGTTTGCAAGAAGAGCTAAGAATAGCACTGCATCATTTCCAACATATATTTCCCTTACAAAATATTTTCAGGACTTCTGTACCACCAATCAAACTAAGATAACACAGCAGAGGAAGAAACACAAGTTGGTTCCCAGACAGCTTCCTATGCTTCAAAGGTATTTACTTAATAAGTACCATGTATGGATAAAATGAGATCATCAACCTAGTCATAAGATGGTTCTCCAAATTTTTAATGAAATCTCGCACTATGTGATTTAAAGAGTGATCATTTGTGCATACTGACTCCAGGAAGCGTATGCAGCAAGCTTGACTGCCAGAACGCCCCAAGACGTTGGAGGGTTTAAGCTTACAATTTGAGAGGGGGAGGAAAAAGCGCATTGAAATATATGAAACTTAGTGACTTGCAAAAGAAAAAAAATTACAGGGTCATTTCCAAGACACAGATTTTTGGCCAATGAAATGAGGTATTTGCTTTCTATCTGATGAAGGAGTGAAGTGACATAAAGCTTTCTTCTATATGATTTCACAAGCTTTTATTACTTTCCTGAATTATCTTTGAATCTAGAGGACAGAATATTATTTTCTTTTGAAATACCAGGTTGTTGCTAGTCTTCCCACTTGTTCAATCCACAAAACCTATTAACATTTTCAGTAATTAATGCTAATACTTGTGCTAATACTTGAGAAAAAAGCGTTGTGTTAAGCAATGCTTTAACAAGATCAAGAAAGAAAACAAGTGCTTCTCAGTCTGTACATAATTTATTTTGCTACATGAGTATTTTTTTCCACAGAAAACCAAGTAGGGACTACATATCACTGTGTGCCAGCACTCCTCATCTTCAGTCTTCTGTTCTCCCTCTTTCCCCACAACTATCAACGATGCAGCTTTGCTAGGAGGACATCAGCACGGCCTCAGGACATCAGGACACGACATGGTGTCCTGAACACAGATGAGTACAATGCACAGGACCAAGAACCAGGATTTCCCTTTAAGTCAGGCTGATGAACTTCATAATACTGGAACCAGGACATACCGAACTGGAAAGTTTGAGTCAAGTTGCAGCTGTTTTCCCAAACAGATCATCAAAGAATATTCAGCCCTAAAGTCAGAGCAGCCCAACTATGCATTTTATAGAATACTTATCTATGAATCAGCAGATCACAAACTTGAAAGCCAGACATTCTTCCCACTCCAGCCTTTAGTCATTCCATCAGGAGAGCCAAGAAAGAATTTGTTGAAGAAGTTTTCACTGGTACTTTTCAGGAAAAAAAAAAGCAAGGGTTAAGAAAAATAAAATAATAAGGAAACAGCAACCATGAAACCAGCAAATAGAGAAATTCAAACGGGAAGAAGCAGGGACCTGAAACGTCAAAGCAAACCACACTTGCTGCTTTGGGGTGGGGTGTAGAGCACCTTCAAAATAACTATCTTTAAAGAAGTTTGAGCTTACAAAGCCCCTGCCTAACACTTCCAATCAAAATGTAAGCAAATTCCTTAGAAAATGAAATCTTTTGTAGAAGAAATGAAAGACAAAGAAAGGTTTGGGAAATGGGTCAAGACGGACCTATCAGCTTTGCCCTTCAAGCCCACAGAGCTAGAAAGAAGCGCTCAGCAGAGGTTGCACTTGGCAGGCCGGACTCTGTTCTATCAGCCCCTCTGTTCACAGAAACCCACGCTACCTTCCTCAGAGGTAGTAAATTGGCCTAGGGAAATCATCTAGTTCAGGGAAAAACAATCCACAGACCATTGTACATCCTGTTATAATTTGGTGACAGAATAAGCCATAGAGAGCTCAGCACTTTGGGAAATAAAATTGTTGCTGCTACTAAATTATGGTTTTGCTATTATAAGTTATAGTCATTTGAACTTAAATATTACTGAAGAATAATGCAGACCTACGCCTGCCCACAGACAGCAGCTGGGAGCTGGCTCCCGAGCTTGCCCCAAGGCCAAGCGCGCAGGGACGAGGCCTGGGGTGACAGGCCCAGGCCCCGGGCTGCTTCGCCCCACGCAGTTTCGGTCAACGCTGCGTGTAGGTGTCCCGCCAAGCACTATCACCAGAGTGTGGGCCACAGGCTGGGTACACGGGCACGGGAGAACAGGACAGAACTTCAGTGTTAGCGCCTTCTTCAATTACTTACCCTAAAATGATGTGGTTCTTTGTGGAAAGCTGTAATCCAAAGCCTAAACCACAAGGCCTTTCTGGATGGTACTAACAAGACCATAGCATCTGCTGTCAAGCTTAATGAGTTCCCCCAAAGCTACACACAAGCCTCAGATAGATCTGTAAAACAAAATCTTTTGCTTCTGGGTATGGGTCAGTTATAGAGTTAATTGACTTTTTCAGACTTTGCCCCTAAGGGATGCCTCAGCTACAAAGCAAAATAAATGGAGATATATGCCATATATATAAATATGCTGTCAGAGGACTCTGGTACTCAAGGCTCCAAACATATTGTCCCACAGAAAAGATGCCTTTTTTAAAAAAAAAAAAAAAAAAAAAACCTTCAACCCACCCCCCTAAAAAGGTCTGCAGTGACATCAAAATCCAGATGGGATACCTAGTTACTTCTGGGCAACTCGTCTGGCTTAGTTAGGTTTGTTCAACCATATGATCAAACTGCATTATTCCCCTTCAAGCGCACGCAGCAATGTTTCCTCAAGCTGAAGTTCTCCCACATGTATCAGCCAGAAGGCAATGTCCTCCAGTTCTGAAGAATAATCCAAATGCTTTATCACCTACAAACCAAGAACTTCCTGTGCTTCCCTTGCATCACAGACCCAGCAAAAGCCTCCCACAAATCTTCCTGGCACAGGTATGTATTTTTGATGTAACAGCAGGATTCAAAGTTCTTGGTAAGATTCAGTTCAGTACTTTAAAAATGCGTTCTCATCTGAAGAAAACCCTATGTCTGTAAGATTAAGGATACACTCTGCCCTCGGAAACCTTGCACCGCAGGGCTGCAGCTGGCTGCTGAGACACGGTGAGAAGCCCAGGCCAGGCTCAACCCTAGATGGCACTGCTCATCGCTCACTGGCACGCTGCGTGCGGGGAACCGCGCCAAGGAACACGTTCATCCCATCATGAATTATACATTCAAAGGTATACGTTAAAACCTCAGCCACCCTGTACGAGGGCAGAGAACCTCCAGGGCAGCTTTGCACCTCTGCAAGGTCCCTGGGAAGCAAGGCAGCGCGGCACAGCACCGTGTCCTCGTGCCGCGCACACTGCCCTGCTGCCCTCGCCTTTCTGCGTGAGCGAGGGCAGGAGCGGGGACAGGCGTGCTTCAGTCCACCCGACCTGCAGCACGGGTCTGCCCCTGAAGAGCAACCTGGTAACTGCATTTAGACGCGAGTATCTGGATTTGATGGAAATGCATCGCTCTATAAAGCCAGTGAATAAAGTCCCAAGCTATTTTCTTAAGTAATTCACTGCAAAAAATACCAACACACACACACACACACACACACACACACACACACACACACAAAATGCCAGCAAGCGATGATAGTAGAGATACCAGAAACACAGCTCTGTTCTGTACAGCAGAAGGTGCTGGATCAGATTTTTGAACATTTTTACTCAAACACAAGCTACAATTACGTAACAACATTACTGACAAAGTATTAAACAAGATTTGATAATGGCTAGTTTCAGAATACCCCATGACCGTTTGGTGCTTTTCAGTTAACAGGGTCTAAACACCAATCCCCCCCCCCCCCCAGCTTTTTTTTTTTTTTTTAATATCTGTTCACTTTTCTACAGCAGCAAAGGATTTTACAATTTCAGGACAGACTCTAGGGTTCTCATTATTTTCTACAGAAAACTCTGAAGTAGGAACAAACGAGACCTCTCCTGCTGCTGCCCCAAAAGGAGCTTGGCTCCAGCTGACAAGGCGGTGCTCTGCCCTCTGATTTTAACAAGCCCCCTCGCATTTCGGGTGCAGAGCAGCAGCACAACAGCATCCCAAGGCACCAGTTGAGAAGAGATGGAATTTATTGTTCTCCATCACATGCAAAAATTGAGAACAGGACCTCATCACTATGCTTTTTATAACCTGGCATGTTGTTAAACTGTCACAGATTATTATAATTTCAGATAGATCTGGTAATAGTTTTGACATAAAAACATAGGTACTTTTTTGTTTCCAGGAGATCTGAAATGACAAATCAACCCGCTGTCAGCTCATGGTCTTGCCTATCTACTCCGATTTATTTACTTATTTCTACCATCTATGAGCCAAGAACTGGGGAACAATACCTGCAAGGGTGACCCAGCAAACCGGAGGGACTGGCATCTTCTTGGAAAGGACACCGGGAATCCTCTCTTCCCATGTTCTCCACCCATCTTTCCCTCTGCATCCCAACATTACCCACTATCAAGTTTCTTTTCTTGCCAGCAAAAGAAACTTGTAAGGAAAATGTGCTCATTACTACTCCATTTCTACACCAGGTTTAGTACATCGAGATGTTTTAGATGCCCAATTTGTGAAAGAATTCAAAGTTTCATTTTGCACAAAGTAGTAAGTCCTTTTAAAGATATCCCATCTCCAGCCATGAAAGGTGGGAATCAAATAGTTGAAACAGTAATCAAGTTTGGCAGGGAAATAGTATGAGGTGGATGACTGACATAATGTTTAAGAATTAAAGTTTGAGAATTATGGTAAAGTTCTATGAAGCTGATCTCTGTCTTCTCCATAATAACGTAAATAGGATGAAGTTAAAGTTCTTCCAGAGTGCACGGCTGCATTCACAACCCAGTGAATACTGCTGTTCCTCCAAAAAACTAATTAAAAGATGAACTGGCACTACTGAGCCACTGAAAAGAGAAAAGAAAACTGAAACTACTGAAAGAGGTTTAACAGATCCAATTTAAAATGCCTAGTTTAAAGAGATATTTCATTTACAGAAAGATCCCTTTTTTTTTCCTTTTGTTTTCATACAAGAGTCACGACCTACATTAAAACACAGTATGATCCCATTAACATTGGACTAAGTTAAAACTTAACATGTCCCTCCACTCCCTTAAAAAAAAAAAA
>VXAA01007018.1:1221990-1250649 GCA_013399115.1 Anseranas semipalmata
AAAAAAACTGTTTACAGGAAAGATGTCATCAGATTTATAGTGGAATATTGTTGCCCAAGTGGCCCATACCCCTCCAACACTACTTAGTAGATTCCCAAACTTAAATGGAAAGTATGAAAGAACTCAAAGCATCTTCTACTACTTATATTTGAATCAAGGAATACAGTAAAGTCAAGCAGCTAAGGACAGGTTTTCAACTCGAACAGAAGCAACAGAGGCAGAAAAGGTATCTTAAAAAAAAAAAAAAAAAAGGAAAAAAAAGGCAATAGATACACATCACCTTGCAGGAAATCCTGCCAGATAGCATCTGCTATATAAAACAGGGATTTTTCACAGCAATGACATAATTTGCATAGGTTGACTTAAAGAAAGAGAATCTTTGAAAAAAGTAATGTTATTTATTCTACCTGGCCCAGTGTGCTGCAGGTTCCGGAGGTAGGGATTGCTATGACTATCAAAAAAGAGGTTTTTTTTATACCTAATGCTTCATCTTCCAAAGTAAGAATGTATTAAGTTTAAACTACAAAAGATAAAGAGAAGTTGGGAAACCTGTTTACATTTTTGTCTTTGCACAATCTTGTGCATTAGCAGGCCAGCAGTAGTATCGAAAGTAACTCGTCACAAACAGCTCAAGCCTGCCAGCAACGAAAATTAATGGGAAGGCACGGATTTTCTTTTGATGTTGGAAAGACTCCAGTAAAAACTGGTTTGTACATGGGAACATGGTGTCAGACTAGAAGAGAATCAGCTTGTCTGACTTGTGGTTTTCTTGACAACATTCATCTTCTCTTGGCCTGATAGAGAGCAATTAGTGCTTGTCAGTTGAATCATGTGTTATTAAGATCATTCAGGCATTTTTTAATTATGATTACCTAAACAGACAGCAAAAGAAATTCTCAAGCAACTTTAACAATCCACTTCCTTTTCAGATGCTTCCAAGTCTTTTCTCCTTTAATGTTTTAAAAGTAATGTTGAATATTTTACCTGCAAAAAACCTTAGACATTTTCCATTTTTAACACATTTGCCAAAAAAAAAAAAAGCTACTGTAGCCTAAAATCTATGCACTATCACTTTATCAGATGTTGTCTGAGTAATGATTTTTTTTTTCAGTTAAAAAGTAGATGAGCCTTCTGTAAACCCAGTAAGTTGCTCTATATGCCAAGACTTGTTTTAAAACATCTAAAACAATGCCTCACAAGTTTACAATGATACAGCGCTCCCAATACATACTTCTTTCTTTCACCATCACAGATTTAGAATCAGGATATGCACAGTGTCAGGAATGACATCATCCTTGGGTGTTGTTTAAAACTCCTCCCCAAATAAAATGGTTCCTTATCACTGACTTGGACAATTTTTCCCACTGAAAAGAAACCTAAAAGCAAGACAAGACTAGACAAAATGTTTCTAGTTATTTAAATTCCAGATATCAGAGTAATTGGATTTTATAGACCTTGCACAGGTGAGATCAGGATAGCTTTTTAGTTTTATGCTTGGGATGAGAATACCACTTTCAGAGTAATACTGTTGTTTCTTCCCTTTGGCATTTCTCCCTTCTCTTTATCAGGGGATTTTTCAAGTTTCTATATTAGCATTTCCTTTTTTTCAGCTTGCTATAAACCTCGGCCCGCAGAGCTTGCAAACTCTCCTTGCTATACCATCTGCTCCGTGCAAGGCCAGCCAAACGCCTGCACGGCATCTACCAGGAATTGGGAAATTAAGGTCCCATTCCACGAAAACACCGATATCCTTGGGAGCCCTGGCACCGCTCTCAGTGATCGGTGAGCTCTGCTTTTCCAGTGCAGATGCAAAAGAAGCTGTTTTCAAAGGAATACACAGTTCAAAACAAACAGAGTAAATATTTAGCATGCACATTGATTTTAATAGGCATCAAAACCTTGCTCCTAAAATGAATGATATTCAAGTATCTATTACGAATTCCCACGAGTACACCTAATGAAGGATCCTTGAGGATTTTTCTTTTTGGAAGGATTCTTGATGTTTATTTGCAGCAACAGCAGGAAAACAGAACAGTCACAAGCTGACATTGCCTACCATCAGTACCATATTGAATACCATATTTAATGGGGTACAGTCTCAAACAGGGAACCACGAGGATTTTAGGAAGAAGACAGAAGACAACACCCCTTTCCCTAGAGTGGAACAGATGCAAGTTAATGGCACACACCTTACACACACCTAAAGGCTTGTTAAAATGGCAGCTGGGCACATGAAGGATGAAGGGACTACTCTGTGTACGCAGATACACAGTAAAGCAAAAAAGGAATTCTCAGGATCATTTTAATTTAAATTTGTTTCTCTTATGGACTCCAGTTCCAGTATGTTATGTGTCTCATTCTTCCACTGGGGGAGAATCTTACAAACTAGTACCGGAATACTGTGAAGAAAAAAGGAAATTACTCATTTTTGGCTGAGCTCTGAGCAGAACACTATTTGCAGGTTTGTGAATTACTATGGAACTGTAAGGGCTGAAAAAGGTAATTTTGAAAAGAATTTACATCTCTAGGTACTGTACTCAGCTGTTCCTGAGAAACCAGACAGAAAACTAAAGCGACATCCAAGACTTTTCTGTCTTCTTAGGAAACAGTTTGCTGTTCGCTGGCCAAGTTTATCAAAAAACAGCTTTCTGCTTCCTAAATTACAAATCTGAGTGAATCCTCTTGCTGCAACAGCTGATCATTATCCAAAGCAACTACCCTCATCAACATCAGATTGGATATATTCAAGGCATAATTAAAGAGGTCTGAGAAAACTCTTGAAAATTAGAAGAAATGATCTCTTTTATCCTGGATTCAGCATCCCTTAGTAACAGACTGTTCTAAGGAATCTGACGTTCCCATTTCACCACTCAGTCTGTGCCTACCTTTATTAGCTTTTCTTACTCATGGGTGATATAGTATTTTTATACAAGGTTTGTCTTTTGTATGGACTTGAAATATTTATACGGATTTATTTTTTTTAAAACAGATCATAGGAATAGGAATTTCTTGCAAGATACTGCTTTACAGTTTAAATAATTTAGGCCTACGATAAATATAGCTAGAAATACTGCACACATGAAAGTTTGAAAATTATTTTTTATTTTGTTTAGAAAACAACAACTTTTGGAGTCATGCCTTCTACTAAAACATTCAGAAGTATGCATTCAGAATACTCAAGTCATTTAGATCCTTGTTTTCTAGACACCAAGGATGCTAGCGAGTATGAAGAGCAAGCCAACAACTTAGCTACCGTAGATAATTTCTGGATTAGAATGACTACTAATTTTTGGTTCAGATTCTTCTGCTTTTAGCCCTGCTGCGGCAGGGCTAAATGACAAAGAAACACACTCCCATCAATTAAAACCATACTTGGCAGCCAAACATACCTTAAAATACAGATAAGCCTTTTACTTCGTGCTGCTGTACCTATTTTGAATCAAAGCCCCAAGCGTACAGAAATGCTGTTCAGTAACACCACTGTTTAAGCTGGCTGTTTTTTAGTGATGGATTTTGATTACAGGTATAAAATTGCCCCCACTTTTTTGCTCTTCAATAATTATTCCCTCTGGCCACCAGCGAACCACTCAAGCAAAGCAGCTCTGCTGACACAAGTGACGTTGCTCAGACATTCCCCATCCCCAGCAAGACACAAACGGTTGTGGTGAGTGTTCCCCCCTCAGTTACAAACAACCCACCCCCAGCTCACTTAAGCAGCCATACCAAGTATTTCAACTCCCTGCTCAGGACAATGCCTATTGTTCAATAAATTACCTAATATTTGCTGCCACCCTGCCATGAGATTTTTCCAATCTTTCTTACATAACTTACTAGAAGGGTGTCAAATATAAAACTAAATCCTACAGTCTATAATTTGCTACTTTCCTTTTCATTAGCCACTTTCAGTTCATTGTTTAGCATGTTATTCATTCTTGTTTCTAATACTCCTCCTCCTCCAGCAGGTAATCCACTGATGATGATATAACGCACAAATACCATCAGTCAAATCAGTTTGCGCTGCTGCCTTGAATGCTGCTGCAAAAACCTTCAGCACACCACTAAGATTAGAAGACGACGTTCAGGCGATGGCTTAAGGGCAGCCACCTTGGTGCTCATTTAGGAGAGGAAAACACAAGCCCCATTAGCAGGTTTCTTGCCGGTTTATTAGACTTGTGCTCAGGGCACCTGTGCACAGAAGAACCAGCAGCTTCCGCACTGCTGGACTACTGACAGAGGTCAACGCTCGCGTTTGATTACTGTAAGTATACAAAAGATATTCCCTGATTTTAACAAAATTCTGCAAAGTCTGTAAAACCACACCCAAGTCAGAGTACCTATAATAAAAAGCTAAGAACGATGAAGTTAACTCGATGTTAGGTGCTGATTTATTTGGAACAAAACAGGACCTCAGAGTACAGCTAAATATTTTCACTTGCAAGTGAAACAAATCACCATGAAGCCCCAAGCATTATTGCTACAATTTTCATTAGATTCATTTTGTAGCAATGTGTTAAGGTGGAAACCAACCAGAAAAAAAAAAAAAAAAAGTGAGGTAAGCAGAGATAACGGAAAAAGATAAGAGACATTTTTCTCTTCTTAGCTTACACACTCCGACCATACATGAACTATTGCACATGCACAGTTCCCTTCCTTAGAAGTCTTCTGCACCACAACAGTGAAGAGAACTGCATTTAAGAAAATGTAATTACAAGACCACAAAGAACAAAAAAACTGACTAGAAGGCAAAGCTCTTAAACCCAGTAATGTCTGCGTTTGTTATGTGAAACAAAGGTCTTCTGTTTGTCTCTTAGGTCGGTACAGACATTTAAACAGAGCTGAATGTAAAGTAAAAACCTCACTGATGGAGCCTTAAATGCCACCAGCATATACAGTCCCCTGCATAAACACACAAAACCATCTGATAATTCCATGTTGATAAAAAATATATATATAAGTGACTCAAAATTGTGAGCAGCCATCTGTTACCTACTTTATAAAAAGCCAGTGTTTTGAAAAGTCTGGACAGATTCTTTACTGTGAATAATTAGTCATTATGTTTGATTACAAAGCAAAACTAGATATTCTAGTAGTAGTCCTCAATAAATTTGGCTGGTTTTAAAGTATAGTTTCATAGAAAAAGAGAAATTAGTTAAGAGCAAACTTCTGAGAACGTACTGCAATCGATTTGTTGCTTTTTTTCCTTCCTTCCTCTTTGTAGAGGACAGAAAGGAGAATTTGTTATACTTATCTGAAAATTCACCTGTTAACCAACTACAGTAAAAAATGTATGAGCAGGCACAGAAGCACCATCCCAATTTGAAAACTACTGCTCTCAAAATAATTTGCTTACATATATAATTTATTTGCAGTGCAGCTGAGAGCAGCTACAGTTCAGACAGGCATGCACACCTTGCTCTGCAGCCCTCCGGTAGGCATAATTTAGCAGTTCGAAAGGAGTCCTCTAATTTTGAAATGAGAAGCACAGCCTCTTAAAATCTAAAAGAACACAGTGAGGCAGCGATAATCAATGTTAAGTATTCCTTTCACAGCTGAGAATCATCCAACTCGAAATCATCCCCACAAGAAAACTCTAGTGCATTTTACAGAAAAACTAGAAATTCAAGCAATCTAGAACAAATCTTACTCCCTAAAATGAATGACACTCTAAACATACCCACTGGCTAAAAATACATTAAGTCTTCTCAAAATACATGCCAGGCGTCTTCACAGTACCCTGCCCTCCACCCCAATCCTTCCCCTCCTCCCACATTCCTGTAAAAATTTAGGCAGTTTGTAGGGGCTCAGTCTCAGTGACTTCACTAGAATCCACAGATGTTCTTAAAATCTGTCAAAAAAGGAAAACCAAGTAATTAAATACCTGAGTCTGTATTTTCTTTAATAACAGATGCTTCCACTGAAACCTGGATTAATTCAAAAGATGACTAAAACCCCTAAAAACTAAGAGCATGAAGCCTGTCATGTTACTGTATTTATATTAAAGACTGAATCACCAAAATTAAAAGATTACTGAGATTATGGGAAGAAGCCATTACTTACTCTCACCTAGAAAATACCAGCTAACAGAACCAAGCCTCCCATTGTCAAAGAACACTGACAGCTTCCAATCCATTGATCGGAAGCATCATTTTGTTCACTACAAGATGTTATCATTTGAAGACATCTATTCCTGCATTATGAAACACAAAATTTAACTCACTCATTATTTGATAAAACTATCTAAATCTTTTTCAAAAGGGACATGCAAGAAAAATCTAAGCATGCAGCCAGACGAGCAGTAAGAACAGGCACGAAGGGTTAGCAGTTATATCCAGCAGTATGGGATGATTCACAAACACGGGCTGATACGCAACAGATCCGTTCTACAAGTCAGTTTTAGAACAAAAAAAGAGCAAGGCAGGGGAAGACTGGAAAAAAAGTGTTTCAGGGATTTGCTTCGGAAACAGCAAAGAGCAAGACCAAAGACGTACGAAGCTTGGCAGGAGAACGGGCCAGGTGGGAGAACCTGCAAAGTAGGAGCATGAGCTTTAAAGCACCTTAACAGCAAAAACAATTTTCTAGTAGATAGAGGGACAGCAGGAAAAACGATTCCAATTTCCGCCCATCCAAACACTAGGTGAAAGCACGCTACTGCGGTCTGAGCAGGGTAAGCTTAAAATTAATGCACAGTTCCCATGAAGACTACTCATTTTCAGAAGAGCCGTTTATTTTTATGTAAACAAGTGGATAATGTAAAAATCTAAATTGACCCCCATCACCATTACTCATTTCCACTGGAGGAAATGGTATTTTCCTTACTCAAAAGAAAAGAAAAAAAAAACAACACTGAAGTTATTCTTTTCCTTTTCTCTGGGGGGGGAAAAAAAAAAAAAGGCCGGCTCTTGTTCTAAGTATTATTAGAAAACAGATAAGCACTGGAGTAAAGCGAATTACAGTTTGACTGGATAAGCAAAGAACACCTTCAAAAGGCTGCACAGCATCAGAATACTACAAACAAATAATGAGAGAGAAATGGCTCATTTCTGCAAAATAGGCAGTTCTTCTCACCAGCACACTTCTTTTCAGTTCCTATGTACGGTCCAAATCACAGCAACTTCCAGTTATTCAATACTCCTTTCAAAAGTGGTTTGCTTTAAGAATTATTAATCTTAATAATTAGCACTATTCCTGTATTATGGAGAAACAGAACAGCGAGATAGTTCACAATAAGGCAGCTGGAAATGGGAAAACAGGGTGGGAGAAGAGGCCAGATACCTGTTGAACGTGACGCAAATCCAATTAGCCTGTTTTAGCTTAAAAACAGATGCTCATTTTTCAGCAGCAGTAGCAACGCACAACACTGCAGCTATATACCATTTAGGAACCGCCACGTGATCGTAAAGGTATCCGGGAAGCCTATCTTCTACTTAACACTAATCAATTTGCAGACATTAATACAGCAATTGTGTCCACGTCTGTGCAGTTCAAACACATCATTAGACAAGATACAAAAATTTTATGGATCAAAGACGAGGGAAGCAGAGTCCTCCTTCACTAAGCTGGCTCTCTGCGCTTATTTATAAATGTCTTTTTGTGGTCAAGTCGAGGGTAAAAGCTCCACCATGTGGGAGAAGCTTAGCACTAGCCCAGGTGAACACAGCGGTGGATCCCCAAAGCACCTCCCGTGCAGGTCCCGCAGATACCCAAACCTCCTCGCCACCCGCAGAAGGCTCTTGCGGCTCAGAAGCCACAAAGACCCCATGCCATGAGCTAGTTTAAAGCATACTGTCACCGCGATGTGTGCCCACCTATCGTCAATACCCACCGGTTACGAAAACGAGGTAGCTCAGAATACTTCCCTTGCTTTTGTTTTGTGGAAAAGTAACTTTTTCCAGGACCATGAATAATACTTCATGCTGTATGACTGAAAACGGCGACTGAAAGCGGTGAATAATCGCAAGAAAGGAACTGTTCCATGTTACAGCGAAGAGACAGACTGCCAAAACAAACATATTATGGCTGCAAAGGAAAGTAATGTGTCTGTAATTTTAAACTCTGTCCACTTTAGTAGTTCAACAAGTTTTTATCTCACTCAAACAAGCAAAGCAGTAACAGACTGCAGGAAAACTCCACAAACTGATGTGTAAGGAGTACATGTGTGGAGGTGGGGCAACAGGCAATCAAACCAAATGATCCCCATGAAATTTTGTGATAAATCCACCTTCAGAGCCCAATACAGGTGCACTAAACAAGCAGGATACTATTTCTTAGCAATTAAAAACAACACATTTCAATCGGAATACTACCAAGTCTTTCATTCTCACAGGCAGTCACAGAATTCATCAGCAAGCCAAAAAAAAAAAAAGGAAAAGAAAATGTTGAGTGAATAATGTCAGAAAATGCTGACAATGTTTCAGGGTTGCATTTACACCAGTAACAAGAGGGAAGAAGCATTACGTATTCTTCAGTGCAAGATCAAACAATTTAAACTGTGTGCTTTAAAAGAAAATAATTGAGGAAAATATCTTCATTTCAGAATTTAAGCATATTCACTAAGAGTTTTTTTAAAAACAAGAGCCTAATCAGCATACAGGGACTAGGATTTCAGCAGTGACTACTGATTTTGCAGGTGCTTTTCAGTAGCCCCATGTGAAGAGCCGCTCTATTTATCCAGTTGATTAAGCACGTGCGGGGAAGAGGCAGCCCCGTCTGCCAGGGTGCGCGTTTAGCAGGCGTGCGCTTTGAGCGCGCTGCCCAGAGCTGACCCGCAGCTGATGCGAGCTGCAGGCTGGCCGCCTTCGCCCTGTTTCGCTACACGCAGAGCGTCAGCAGGTAGGGGTCCGACACAGAGGATGCCGAAAGTAAAGACAGCAAAATACGGAGTGATAGTTTCTAAAAAGACATCTCCGCTCTGCTGGTGATGCGTCACACGGATGAAGTGCTGCATTTCACCTCTTCGGTATTTCATTTTTAAAACCACGGATAACCGAGACGTGGCAGACTGCGCCGCGAAGAGGCCGGGAAGTCAGAAGGTACCGGCGCTCCCTCGCATCCCCGTGCCACCCGCAGCTCCCAGCCTGGGTGTGGGTGGCAGGCCACCTCTCGGCCACCCTGTGGCTGTGCCGGGGCTGAGAAGTGGTCCCTGGGGAGCCCCTTGGTGGGGAGCCCCTTGGTGGGGAGCCCCTTGGTAGGGCTCCATGCCACCGCCGTACCAGCTCCCTGGCCGTGCCACTGCTCCTCCCAGGCCAGGGCTGCAGCACCAGGGAGCGCTCCCAAGCCAGATCGGGCAGAGAGAGAGAGATCCACTGCCCTGCCCAGCTCTGGGAGAAAACCCTGAGACCAGCTGGGCCTGATCCGGGCACCCTATCCCCGAGGACACAGCTGTCGGCCGGAGCACGCAGCGCAGCCGCACTCAGAGCTCCTCGCTCCTCCGCCGCGCCCTGGGCCTCCCACGCCGCCAGCACGTCGCGTGGGGCTGCTCCGATCCCGCTGTCGGCAAGCCACCGAGAGTCGCGCGTGGTCGAGAGGCCGCCGACTGAGAGGTCCCCGCTCTGCACGTGAAGCTTGCGGAGACGCCCAGGTTACCGGGCGGATCGAGACAGGTTCAGAACGTTTGGAGAAGCGTATGAGAGTTTACCGTGCCGACACGACAAGCTGGCCGGGTGCCACCGACAGCAGTGCTCGCCGGGGAATTGCTCGGGGTGCCAAGGAGAGCGGCCCCCGGCCCACCGTGGTCACGCAGCCTCCACCGGTGGTCCTGGGGCTGCCGGACATCCCCAGGGTGCTGGGCAGTGGCATGCCGGTGAGATGCCCGCGTACGGAGATCAGCCCAAACAAGCCCTCCCCTCCACAATCTCATCCCCAGAGCCCGCTCCAGGCTGCGCAGGAGGTTGATTTCCAAGTATTTAACATCCAGTCGGATATTCAGCAGTTTGGATGGGAAGGCGGTGGGGCAGAGGGATAAAATCAGCCTCTGTCATCGCTACCCAGAGCGGAGTTTTATACCCAGGTAGGCAGTTGGCACTAGCCAACCGTATCTCCATCAATCTGAATTTATGCGAATTCTGTCACTCATCAGTACCCTGGGAAACACCCCAATTAAGCTCTATCCTCGCTAAGGAAGGATAGAAGCTAAATTTTAAGAACTAGTTTTCTTAAATAAGGCTGAATAAGAACTGAAGTTCTTGAAGCTGACAGAAAAGGACTGTTCAAATAAACGCAGCACGAGTACCTGTTTTCTTCCAAAGACAAGCCATCTTTTCAAACCCAACTTAACCATTTAAATGCCCATACAGTAAGACTAGTTTCACCACGCACGTTGCTCCCAACCAATCTGTTCAAGACATGCCTGCTTTCAACATCACACCACCTCAGGAGCAACACTAATTTTGACGTGGACTGGACTCCCAAGTCAGTTAATGGAACTGCATGCAGGTACAATTTAGGTGACTTTGTTTTCAAAGTACTAACGAGCCTTTTATGAAGTCCACACTCAATTTTAGATGCATTTTTCCCTTCATGCCACACATACCTCCACTGAGGTTATTCTCAAGGCACAAATGTCTGACTGCTTTCACTGCAAAACACTTTTCCCCAACATCCCACCTAACCTTACGGCTTTTATTTCACCAACAAGGAACGTACCACAGCTCTTGGTATGCTTACAAACACAGTCAATGTCTCTCTTCCCTTTAAAGCTGTGGAGATACCCTACTCTAAAGCGACCATCAAATTGGCCAGGCCTCTCGTGCCCAGTGGAGCAGACTTCTACTGCCTTATTCCCGAGGCCAAAGGAGGGCCTGGTGGTGATGGATCTGTCTGGCAGCATCATCCAAAGGGTAATCTGTGAAACTTCCCTTCCTGTTGGGGAAAATCTGAGCTGCTTTGTGTTACAAATATGAATTGTATTAAAAGTATGAAATGTTAACATAAAGCATTAATGAAACTTATGGGGGCAGAAAAAGCCATAAATTATTTACATGCACAAAAACTAAGAGAATATTTGGATAAAATGCTAATGCCTCCCTGCAAATAGAAGAGAAAGCATTCAGAGACGCACAGATCTATTTTATGTCTCATCTCAGGAATTATCATTATGCCAGTATCTACAGCGGACCTGAAATGAATTCAAGAGACACACAGCGTATTGAAGGCACCAGCAGTAGTTCCTACAGCAGCGAAATAATCATTACAGGTTTGACATCTACATACCGATTTGCACTGATCATGCTTAACTTGTCAGATGTCTGATGATCCCCGAAGAAGGCAATATATCCATTATCAGTCATTTCAGTGGCCCATAAGTTTTGGATTCAAAACACCAAGTGCTAGGGCGTATTTTATTTATATGCTCAATGACTATGGAGCATAATCTTGTCATTGTTCAAACTGCTTAATCTGTCTCAGCATTTAAAATTAAGTTGAAGAGAACCACTAGTGCCTTTAACTGTTCTTAAATTACATTAATTGCGTTGTTAAGCACTTTAACAACCTTATGAAAGAAGCTAAGTAAATCACTGCTCAAAAGTACGTCTGTATAACCACCTCCAGAACTCCATGCGCTGGACAGAGCTGTCGATATCCCTGAAGTGCAGAATGAGGACCTCTCACATACAATCAGACCAGAAGCAAATCAAAGCAGAGGCTACTTTTACCATTTGCCCAGGCGATGAACTATGTCAACATCAGCTACTGTAACATCAATAGATTGTACGCATGGAGAAATGCGGAGAGTACTGAAGTTACGCTGTCATGATACTATTTACGCCCCGTCCTGCTAGCAGGCAACTGATGTCATATGCCTGTATACAACAGAAACAAATTCACAACCCAGAAATTTCTGCTGGCAAGAGATCAACAGGCTGTAATGAGCACTGAAAACAAATGACCCAGCCCTTAGCCAGACCTCGCTGATGTCTGCTTGAAGTCCTACACCAGGCTAAGGCTTCACTGTTTCGACTGCAAAGATGTCATTACCAGCCTCAGCAATAATCTGAAGCAAAGCCAGCGACCACAACCTTTGGATTTTTAGATCTACAAGCTTATTTTACAGAATCTATTTTCCTCATCCTATGTAACTGAAGAATATATACAGGTGTGGTGGTCAGACAGCTTGACAGGAATATTCTCGTGCATTTTAAATAAGCATACCTGCACCAACATGCAGAACATTTGAACTTGTATGAAACAGATGCCTTTTGCTGACAAATTCTTATGGCAACAACAGGCAGAAGTAAACCCAATACGGCTCAGAATGTTTTAAGAATAGCAATTATATATCCAGAGATACTTGATATACCGAGAAGAAACAATGGAATGAAATAAAGAAATTCAAAAGTTTCAAACCATCTGTATATATCTGCACTGCGTATCAAACCATCTGTATTATATTCTTAGATCAGCAATAGCAAACCACTGGCACCAGTGCCAAGTTTGGCAGCAGAGACGATTTGGACTGCCACCAGCGAGAATGAGCTACCATGCCTTTTAGAATAAATTTTGTAGCAAACACCAAAAGGGTTGATCAACACAGATTATCACAGCTACAACAAGCCAACTAGTTTAAAAAACAGTATTTGCCATCCCACAGGATTTGATTTTATGCTTGTACAATATCCTCTATGCTTAAAAAAAATAAAAAATAAGTCATTAAACTTCTCACTATCCCTGTCCCACAAGGAAATGACTAAAACCACTCAAACAGGTTCTGAGCAGCAGAAGCACCTGCACATGGCGTCACTGAACTTGGTGCATCGCATCAGCTAATTCAGAAGCACGCCGCCATTTCCAAGCACATCAAAACCCTGCAGCAGACAGGTGACGTGGGGAACGGCACCACAAACCCAATCCTCACTAGCGTTTTCTGAGGCACAATGCGCGGTCTGAAGGTCTCTCACGTCACTGTGAGATGAGGCTCGGCTTCCTTCTGCCGAGACACTCGACAGGCCCGCAGCCGAGCGGCCTGCGCTCGTTGACTTCGTCTTCTCTAACCCCTGCCTCTACCAGTCTACAGCACCCTGCTTCTCCCGGGAAATTCCATCTACCCTTTGAAGTCTAGCCTAAATTTCAAAGGCAAAAATACCAAAATATCCTTGAGGATAAAGGTGCTGATGTAAAGAACATTGACTAACCCCAGTAATTTTATTTCCATATTTTAAAAGGGCCCCAAAATAACTATTCACCACCTTTTCCTCTACTCGAGATTTTGAGAACAACCCGCCTACCAAAAAGTCTCATCCTCTTAGCGCAAAGAATTTTGCATGGGTGGAACTCTTTAGCTAAAAGTGATGATAAATAACACCTCCTCAATCCTGCGATCTCTAGAAACAGTTTACAGGAACTAACATCCTAATTTGATTTGCAATGTTGAGCTAGAACTTCCCAGCCTCCCGTGTCCAGCTGATGCACGCTGCCAAGAGGTACTACCTCCTATCTAGGTAGTGCAACTTGGCATTCAACGGCCGCAGTCGTCTGCTATCTTCTGCACCTTCGTTGTGAGAATACATGGTATGATACTCCTTGAAATGTTTGTTGCATGGAGAATTATCAAATATAATGTATAACCATGACCAAACATACAAATTGCTCATCCATCACACCCTACATAAAGCTTCACGGGACCCTCGGCTTTAGTAGGAAGTACAAGATCATCCCCGAATTGAAGGTACAAACCTCTGATGCCGGAATTTTTTCAGTATTCACACAGCACTGAGGTGCTACATCAGCAATGTTGAGCAGTATTTTTTCACCCTTTTGTACCGCTTATATATGAACTATGCTAATTGATAAAAAACATGTCTAGAAGTTCAAGAACTCGTCTGCATATTCTTCTCAACTATAAACCCACCGTGCAAAGACAAGGCCCCCATGCAGCTCCCCTCGATGAAATGGGCAAAACTGAATTTCTTCAAAAAATGATGCATATACTTAAAGCAGAGCACCTCCTGTACTCTCAAATTAAAGGTATTGAAGAACAGCAGAATAATCTCCTTTCCCCAATAAAACATATTTGCACTGCAAGCTATACATATTGTTTAAGTCTGTTAGGAATCCTATTATGAGAAACTTATTTTATGAGTCTGCCAAAAAGGATGGTTACCAGAAGCATAATCACAGTAAGCAATAAAGGCTGACATGGAGTATATTTCTAAGCAATTATAGCAGGTGTTTTAAAGGCATAAAGCTATATTGTTATAAATCCATTTAGAGTCGTGGATATGGAAAAAGTAAAAGGCTACCAGAAGCCTGAAACCCTCACAGCAGCCCAGTATTGCTCCTGTATCCTTCCCCTGCGGACTGCAGCACCTACAGGACCAACTCCACTACGAATTTCAGCAAGTCAGAAGAGCACCGTGTTAAGCAGTAAGGCATGACAAGCATTAAACGCGAACGAAGAGCTTGCAAAGGAGGATGCAGCACACACATACATGCTACAAAGCTCAGAAAAATCATCACCTAAGGATTGCTAGATCTGTTTCAAAATACTATAAAATATTGCTTCTTTCCAATTTCAGCAGGGTTGCATGTGGTATCTCAGATTATAGGAAGATGGCTTAAAGAAGAGAGATCGGAATGGGCAGGCTCGTAGCTCTCAAGCACAGCGCTTGGTCCTGTACTTTGACAAGTCCCACTCAGGACTTACAAGTCCTTGTACCCGAAATCTATCTACAACGCAGAGCTAGTGGAGGAAATGCAGGGAAAGCTCCCTTGCCAATGTAACATGTAACTTCACAGAACAATTGCCAGTTATCAAAACTGCACATGCCAAGAGACAACACTAACTATAAATATGACTACCAGCTACTCCACACAACCCAGAAGCATTCTGCCAAGCCCTCCTTCATGTTCTCTCTCTCACACAGACAAAGGCCTCAAAGCCATGGGACATCTGCCAGGGAAACAAATGAAGTTAAAAAACCAGAAGAACATGAACATGTACTAACCTAAACTTGCGTGTTCTTTCTTCCCAATTCCTCCCCCAGCGCCTCCCCCTACAAAGAACACGTCTCGGTTTACTGTACTCTTTCCTTCTCCCAACCAGTCTTAACTCTTGGACCGATGTTTTAAAGTTTCCCTACCTTTGAAAAAATAATGTTCTGTTCTTAAATGTTTTGCCAGATCTGGACCACACCCTGCCCTCTCCCAGAATCTCGGTTGTTTGTCTCCTATTGCACATAATCAATTATAGCACTTTCAGGTTTGTATTTTGCATGGTGGGAGCTGATCCAGAAAAGAGATTGTGCCTGTGTGAGCTTGTGTGTTTACACAAACACACATACATGCATGCATACACACACACACACACACACACACACACACAGAGCTTTCTAAAAGTGTTTTGTTTCCATATAACTTTAGGGGATTTTCCTCAAACTGAGCTTTTCACTTATAAGTATATGGTACCTGCTATGAAAAGGTAGCTGAAAAATTTCCACTTACCAGGTCATGCTAATCACTTAAAATAGAAAGGGCAAAACCCAAAATCTTTGTCATTCTATCACCACAAGAACCGAGTACCAAACATGAGCAAGAGCAACAGAAAAATGCACAAAAACACCCAGCAGATACCGTCAGTTCCACTCTACGTTTCACTCTCCCTGCTCTTATTCCCGGATTCAGTGTCAGACACCGACTCTGATGTTTGACAAAAAAGGGATACGGCAGATTGCCCACCAGCCGCATCATGTGCTGCCAAGTGAGAAATACAAGCTTGGAAACAGTCTCGAGATTCCAGCCAGGACAGCGAGGCTCAGAGCATCACACAGTGACATAACCGAGGATGGTGGGGAGAGGCTGGAGGGGACACGGGGAGTTACTGCACGGAACAACTCCCAGGGCATGCAGAGGAGCTCTTTTCGGTACCAAGCAAGACAACTTAATCATTTAGGATTACCAAGAAATAACTGCTGTTTTCTCCCTTCTGATTCTCCTTTTTTAACTAAGCCTAACTGCAAAATCCCCTTAATTACTTGAACCTGATTTTTCCATCTTTTCACTTTTCTGTGAATGTTCCGTACCTGATTTTTCTTTACTAGCTGTGGCAAAGTGACAGAGCCATCAGCTTCCAGAGCACTCAGCAGAACAAGCAGCACCCTGGGTCTAGTTCACAGCCTCGGACTCCTGCAACATCTAAAAAGAAAGTTTACATCCCATAAAAGACAAGAATCATCTTGTTAATTTGTTCGGTAGCTAGCACAACAACAGTGTGAACACCACATGTAGACAAATACTCAATTTGTCTTCAGACAGTTTTTAGAAGACAGACATTTTATCAGCCTATCTGTTAACACTTTCCTTCAGAAAATATGTTTCGCCTGCCAGCAAACAAACAACGAAATAATGTGTCATATCTGTAAAATGAGGGAGAGAAATAACCAGGAATTAGCTTCAAAGTGCCGTACAAAAATAACAATACCAAAATGCCTGAGATCGCCCACAAACACAGAGCTCACGAGCAAGCCCCGTGCTCGCAGCCCCGCGCCTGCTGCCGTTACCCCGCGGTACCTGCGCTCACGGTCACGTCACACGCGGGTTCTCCGGTTCTGCTGCGCAGTGGCCACCGAAGGAACGCGATGGCCGCACACCCGGCTGGGGGGTGACAGCACCCGGCTGGGGGGTGACAGCCAGGGGGGAGCGAGGCCCCCCCGGTGCGGGCGCACCCGGCCGCCTCTCCAGCCCACGTGCACCGCCGTGACCGGGTGCCCCTCTGGTCTGAGTGACAAGGAGAAGAAAACCTGGGGTGAAATTCTGTTATCTTCCCGCTTCACTTCCCGCATCAAGCGCTTGGTGGGTTTTCAGTTTCAAATTCAGGAGCGTGGATGGAAACTTTAACTGGCAAGCGCTGCTCGGGAGTACTTTTGAGTGAGACTTCCAAGATCCTGAAAACATTTTTAGTGAGTTCCACAAACTGTAGTTCTAATTAAGGATTAAATCTGGAGACTAAACACCTCTTTATTTGAGGGCAGGGAGGCTTAAATCTTTTTGTATTAATGCTGAACTGTATCATCTGATATTTTTGCTATGACCAACCTATAAAACCTGTCAGCTTCATTCAGTTTACACAGGACTCTAATTATGTTTAACTAGAATCTGAATGATCTAATGATTTAACATCTTATAGCACAAACTGCTGAGGACATTTGGTTGAGCAACTGGCAAAGGAGCCTGAGAAACACACTAAATGTTCTGTACCCTGCTCAGCACCGCTGGGAACAGCTCTCCCACCATGGACAGACTCATTTGTCTGTCCCACCCGAAATTTCTGCCGACTGAAAACAGCCCTGCAAGAGCAAACCATCTGCCAGTTCAAAGGGAGCAGCCAGGTAAAGAAAAAAAGAGTGGCACAAGCAGAATGACAGGACTTGGAGGAAGTTTGTCATTTTGGTTTGTTCTTTATCAGGTGCAAATCATTCTTCGTACTTCTGAGGCTCCTTCTCCCATCGTTCTGCAGAAACTCGGGAACAGAAGGCCTCCCCGAGTGCTAAAACTGATGCCAGCTCTACTGCATCAGTGCCAGCAGGAAGCTCCAACACCAGCAAGCCCTTCAAGATTTTGAAAGAATTTAACCATCGTGTTGGTTTAAGGGAGCAGGTTCAAGCAAAACCAGGGCAAACCCCCCTGGGGTCGCTGCTCACAGCGAGAGCACCGGGGCCGAAGCACGTTGCTCCTGCGATGCCCGAGGGGTTCCCCAACTGCCAGCCCTGGCCAGAGCCTTGCCCTGCCGCGGCGATACCGAGCTGCGCACCTGAGGGCTGCTCCGAGAAAAGCGTGCCTGAAACACAGGAAACTGCTATCGTGACCCACATCGCGCAGACGCGCTCCCACTTTGATCTCTTTTCCTTGAAACCACGGCGCGCTGTACCCAGAGTAACCTGGCGTGGCCGAAGGCGTAAAACCTAAAAGTTCTGGTTAGAAGCCCAGTTAAAGCTGCCGTTTTCTGTCTTTACTTCTGCTTAACGAACAGATGGAAACCAGCAATAACCATCTGCGTAAAGCAGCAATAGCTGCAAAGCACAATAATTCCACAAAAATACACTAACAAGGTCACTTGAAGTGTTTCTCTAATTGTCTATTGCCCGCGACCCTTTTCAAAGACTTCAGATGGAAAACAAAACCAAACCAACTCGTGCAAGATCTTTTGGCACCCCCAATGGAAGCACAGTCAAATTCTGTATCCTGGGGAAATTCCAGTTCGGGAACAAAGTTCTGCCTTCGAAGCCTTTCCCCCATTCCGTGGGGACGCATCGCGGCACCCGCCTTCCTTCCACGGCAGAACCATCGCCCCGACCGAGCAGTGAAACCAAACCATGAACTGTTCCTGCGTGCGCGATACGGCAAATGTTTGGGAATCTTTCGAGATCAAAGCCGCTCTATTAATAAACCTGTGTTTTTATATTCCTCGCAGCTGAAAAATCCAATTAAAACATCGCAGTGACCTTTTGCTGGAGAACTAAGTACTGTCGCGTCGAGGTGAAGCAGCAGAAGGCACCCGAAGACGGGTTCCAGCAAGAACTGGATACAGAACGACAACGTTACTCTTGTTTTACTTCAGTCACCGGGGTGGTAAAGGATGGCCTAATTCAATAGAAAGATCTGAGAGGCTTTTATTAGGTCTCCAAACTAGTGTAACTGACAGTTAAACAAACAAAGTGTCAGGCCTTAAGTCAGCATTTAGAAAGTAAATTTATAATGAAGAGCTGACAATCAAGCACCCGTACAAAGGGGCTGCTGCCAACCGTCAGCGTTCGAAGAACTCGCTATAGAATGGAAACTTCCTACCACTGAAATTAACTTCACAATTTGTTGGTAAAATGATTATAGCAAATAAATAGGGCGTAAAAACACTATGATATATGACTTCATTTTGCCATGACATATCTAGAAGCAAATAAGATAAAGAGCCACGAATGCCCTAAAACACTCGACGTAGGTGCGTTTTTGTAAAGCAGACACACCTGCTAGCTTACCAGCTCCCCCTTAACCCGCCTGTACAAAGCCCAAGTTCACGTGGAAGACGAGAAGCAGGACACAGAGCCACCGCTCCCCGGTGGCAGGAGCTCCCACCCTTGCTCACGTGCCTGCAGAGCGCAACATCTGCCCGGCAGCTCCCGGCACCAGAAGGATGCTGAGGGATGCAGGGCACGGCTGCGCTGAACGACGATGTCCGGCACGGAGCGGTCACCGGAGGGACCCCGTGGCCGCTGCAGCACGGGGGATTGCAAAGAGACGGCACGTGCAGCAGCTCGGGGGCCTTGGCGACCGCTTTCCAAGATTGTGAAAACAACCTGAACTACTAAGTTCTCCTTCTAATCCTATTTAAAGTAGGTTTTCACAGTTCCAATTTTAGACTTCAAGTCCTATTTACAGGACAGAAAATCCCAGATAGTGACATTAATCAAGTTTTACTTAGCTTGGTATAAGACGTGGCACATTAAAGAACTAACTGTACTCGGGATATGCCAGGACATCTCAGATACTAACGGATTTTAAGTTATTATCTAAGACGAGCTGGTCACAGCACAGTGTCTGTGCAGCTTTAATCATTTGTGCTGTACTTACCGTAACAACCCAAGGAAAAAAAAAACAACAACAACAAAAACCAGTTCTAGTTTGAAGAGCTGATGGCGTGGAGCACAGCAAAGGACTACCAGGACTGACAAACGAGCATCAGAAGTTGCACAGGAGAGCACAGCTTTACAACGCAACTTTCCAAGCAGGGGATTGACCAAAGCTCTGCCCATACATACGTGAAAAGCCTGAATCCAGCTCCTCCTCACGAGCACGGAAAATAGGGAACTGTGTTTTATGCACAGAATTGGGAGCGTGGCATGGTAAGCCAATCTCAGTTGACTCAAACCCTGATCTCAAACAGTCAGGGGAATAACGCCCAGTCCTGCAGGGGCTAAGGGCGCGCACGGCACCTGCAGTCCCGCAGGATCCAGGCTCGCAAGGGACAGCTTCCCTTGTCACCAAGCGCGCGGGACAAACCCTCAGGCTGGTTCTGCTCGTCGCCGTCTGCCTTACCGAGCCCTCCTGCCCCTTACATTGAGTGGAAGCAGAACAGCAGCCTCCCGGGTCACCCCCGCAAAGCAGCGAGCATCGGCTCGCTTCTGATAACAACAAAAAGATATTCCAAGTTCACACAGCAACTCCGAGCATAAAGAACCTTTGCTCAAGAAAATGAGCAGGGTGTTGTGAACGGCAACGGACAGATGAGCTGAAGACACAATATTAGCAAGCTGCCCTTTTCCAGCAGCCTAAGAATTCCGATAGCCAGACTCCATGCCAAAGGAAACGTGCAGAAACCTATAAGCAAAAGAAAACGAGAGCTCCTGGAAGAGGACGGAGATGGAAGAAGGGAAGGGAAGGGAGGGGCAAATCACTGTACTCGGAACCCCCCCTTGTTTTTTAAATACATCAAACACTCCTTGTGCTCACATACAAGAAACTAAGGTTACAATTGTGTAAGCAACTCTGTACAGAGGTCTCCCCACAGAAAATCAATTGCAAGACTACTGGCTCCTTGTTTCTAAATGTTTAATATTATCCCATCTCCACAATTAGTATTAGAACAGCAACTATGCTCATACCAGACATACCAAACCAAAGCTATTTGAGTACTATCAATATTAACACGCGCGCACACAAAAGTTGCAACATAAAAATAGATACGTAGTTTGCTGACAAAATTAACATTATCGTATTACAGATCATAGACAGTGTACATTTTATTTACGTCTGAAAACGAAGCAAACATCTTTAAGTGATAACATGATATAAATTTACTTTGACATGCATACGCAATAAAACGTGTAAATGCCCAATAAAAATAAAATGAAAAATAATTACAGACAAAACACAAGTATAAATTTTATTGAGCTATTCCGACGACATTTATATTTGACATCAACGAAACAAGAAACAGATTCAAGCCCATCAGAAACCCGAGATAAAGGAAGGGACTGAGCAGACCCTAGGCACTGCAGCAGACCGAGGGGAGGGCTGGAGAGGTTTGTCCCTGCTCACAACTTAGCCACCGGCCGTGTTAGCAAAGGCGACTCCTTCCCAGACGACCTCAGAAGCCTCCAACTACGCATGTGTTAAAAATTAAGCACACGCGATAATGCTCGCTGGGTCAGGGCCTCGGTGTTGTGCTAAATAGGGATAAGGCTTATTCACCTTTGCAAAGTTCATTGAGCTGTGCATACAAGACCTACCCAGAGCAGTGCTTCAGGAGCTCAGCAACCCGGCACTGCGCCCTTCCAGCCCAGGAGCTCTTCAGGAAGCGAATGCATGGGAAATGAGCCGGTGATCAATACTTCTGATGGCACACGTAGACATCTAAATCACAACCTCCAGCCCCGCTGACAGCCTTAGCAGAAAGCTATCAATATGTGGGCTACCAAAACAGAACAACTGGGATAAAAGGAGCTGCAAGAAAAAGTTTCAAGCTGCCACGCCACGTGTGTTGCACTAATGAAGAACTTCAGCGTCCAGATGCCCATCTAATGCCGGACAGACAGACGGCCGCACAGAACGCAGCCCTTGCTGCGGCCACCCGGGGGGCTTGCACATGGTTGAGCCCCCCGACCCTGCGGCAGTTTTAAATGATGCAGCCACAGATGCTGGATATTACGTTCGACGTTTATACCGCTGGGCACCTATAATGTAAATTTAAGCAGCCTTTATGGAGCTAGTACAGCGAAATCTGAAGGGAAAGTTGATAAGTTGCTATCTTGCCTCCAAATGCTATCCCAAAGCACCTGCAGGTACATTTTGAAGTAGGAATGTGTGTATGTATGAATAACTCCAGGTTATACCTTCACAACTGTTTGCAGGAAACGTCTTCTCCCAGTGGCTTGGTACCAACCAACACCATTCTTTTAGGACACCCGACTACTCAGTTCTTCTTTCACATTCATTTCTACAGACATTGCTTCCAGCAACAAGCCTGAAAACCATCTACAAATTAACAGCGGTATATCCTCTGTTTAATCTCTTTGCACAGAAAGCAAACAAAGGTGCAGGAGGATGCAACAGTAACTCTTATTTATCCAGAACACAGAACCACGCAGAAGCAACAAAGAACGGGAAGCGCTAGCTCACGTACCTCGCCTCGGCGCGCTCCGCGGAAGCAGCCTCACCTTCTCCCGGTGGAGGCCCGTGTCGGCAGAGGCCCGAAGCAGACCAGGAGCTACCAGCAAGGTAGGAACCCCCAGCTTACACCGGAGCCACCGCTACCTACTATCGGTCACACTGGGCCAGCTGAAGGCTTTGTACACTGGTGTCAGTCCCCCTGGGCATCGATCTCCCGGGTATTCACAGTGTATAGATTTGTGATGAGCTGATGCACACCAGCTTAAGCTTACCATTCTGGTAAGAGAAGTCCTTCGTTTTCCCTAAAATAAGAGACCACCAACACCACGCAGCCTCGAGCACCCAGGAGAGGTACAAGAGAGCCCAGGAGTAAGATGTAACCCAAACTTCCACTGTACTTCATTACCTGCAGTGCTACGCATTAGCTTTGCAGTTTAGTTTCTATAGAAATAAGCCAGGACATTGTCATGCAAAACATATGATCTTCTTGCACCTAAGATATATCTAGAGTTTTGTTGTTGTTTTTTTGTTGTCTGTTTGTAGAAATGAAGACTCACAAGTCAAAAGCTATTAAATCACCTTTCAATCTTTTTTTGCAGTAAGAACAATGAGAATACTTCTACCACTCACCATACCTGAAAATACCATGCAGTGGTTAAAGAACTATTTAACTCCAACAGGAACACAAACCCTATTCGTCACAGGACAGCACTCAAAACCTGTCAGCACACCCTGAAGTCGTACCATCGCCCTGGTATCTCGCGCGCAGATCTTCCCAGGGTGTTTCCACAAGCACAGCGCGGTGGTAAACCCCAGGCTATCCTTTTGCACCATCGGCGAGTGCGGGTGAGCTGGGTTTGGCTGTAGCACGGCAGCCGGGCACGTGCTGGGAGACCCTCCATCCTCCCCAGCCGCACTGCTGGGTACCGATGGATGTTCCACATATGCTCTCCTCTCCTCCCAGCTGCGCTGTAAGAAAAGTTTCATTTCCAAGCCCTAGGCTTAGGCTCACTGCTTAACTCCTTCCTTCCTTCACCACTTCCCTCTGTCCCACCCAGCTCTGTGAACAGCATCCTTTCCCCCACTCGGCTTGTTTTTATTTGTGTCCCTGCAGCATTACGGCCCTCAGCTTGTCGCACGAGAGCCGCAGGCTGAAGCCACAATTAATCAACAAGCAGCAGAAGGGATCCAGGCTCCCTGCACACATGAAAAAACACAGAAGGACTCCCATGGTGACCCGCAGCACAGGACCATCTCATCTCCACTGCTGAAGTGGTGCTTTACAATTTTAGCAGAAATTAGACCACGGTTTGGTCTCACCTGCATGCTCATGTGGCTCCAGGCTCCACTGACCATTAGCCAAACACAAGACCTCCACTGCAAAATTAGTCCAACCATTTACCAATACCTTTGCCTAAATCTTCGTACTGTTCACAGAAACCTGGTACCAGCACTTCCGGATGCTGTAACATCCGAGCTTGCAGATTCATTAAGGCACGTTTTCACAAACCGAAGGTAGGAACACCAGGACCTGCTCAGCACTGAGGTACAAGCCCATCCGGAAAAGCCCCGCAGACAGTTGTGGCCTACATCCTCACAGGCCTTAAACAGCTCCCAGCCAGGGGCACAGAACACGTGGGAACGCAAAGCACCCAAGTACGGCAGCTTCAAGATTTCCGTGCGTCTGCCTCCGAGCCTTCCAAAGCCTGGTGGCCTTTACCTCTGCGTGCCCGGGGCAGAGCCCGGGGCTCCAGACACCCGACCAGGCCGTGGACCAGCACTAGCCCAACCCCACGCCCCCCGCCCTTAAAGCAGACGCACACCTCAGGCCCTGGCGAGAGGCTTCCTTATTACCCCAGCTGCAGACAAAGGCACTAAATTATCGCGAGGCAGGGAAGCAAGCGAGCCGCCAGCAAGGCGAGCAGCCGTCAGACAGCGTCCGTCTGAAAGACTCCGGCTTCAGACCACGTCTGCTGCAGTGCATCCGCGCGGAGCCATGGGGCCGGCTCCAGCGCCTTCCCGCCCAGCAATGCATTTACGGGTGCCGAAACGCCTAACCGCGCTAAGGCACGCAAGTGACCGAGCAGCAGCACGGCCGAGCTGCTGCACGGCTCCAGCAGGCAACAGTTGTGGGTCCAGCACAAATTCTTCTCTGCCCACTGCCTCCCGAGGAACGCGAGCAGTATGTGGCAACAGGGAAGGCCGCTGTTACATCCAGCAACCCACACCCACCATCCGTACGCTTTGCGTTTGATTTTTTGTGAGAACTTAACGCTGGTAACGTTATCTGTTTGGATTTCTGTGCTCTTCACAACCCAAGCACTGCAACATACTACATTTTTTCATTGTAATTAACAATAAAAGCAGAAGTGACAGATGTATTTGCCTTGTCACAGCAGAGAAAACAAAAACAAGTCGAGAAGATATATTCCACAACATGAGTAAGACTCATCTTTACCACTGTAAGGACATTAGCTATTCTGCTCATGAGGCCTCATTTTCTCTCATCTTTCCTGGTAAATCCAACCCTGCACCTGAAAGCCCATGCATGAGGTCTCTTGCACAAATCTCTGCCCCCCAGACGTCCTGGTTTCTGCTAACTGCCCCATTTCAGCTCTCTCCCTCTCAGCTTCACATCTTCCTCCCCACTCCTTCGTGCACACCATGTAGGAATGCTGTCACTGCATTCTGACTCCAGAAAGCACTGCATCTTCAACACCTTGCCCACGAAGTACACGGGAAACAGCCAAGCAAAAAGATAAGCAAAGAGCAAAATGCAAAGAACACATGCAAGAGAAACTTGGGCATCCAAGACGGGAACACACTGCCCCGCTTACACAGGAGGGACCCCAAGCCAACGAGCGCTGCCTGCTGGGTGTCTCGAAAACCAGCAGACACGCACAGACGGATCTCTTCTCCACCCGGTGATGAACTGCCTTTATTTTCAGCCTCGGTATGATCAAACTGAAACTTTGGGTTATGCATTTTTCTACATCCCCCCTTTGCATTACAAATCAGCTTGCAAATAAAGAATAATTGTTCGCTGGAATTTCAGACTGTATGTAATGTTTTCTTCAACAAACGTTTCACCCATTACTTATTTGGTATTGTTAACACAGCCGAGTAGTGCAACCTTTCTCCAGAAACATCCCAACCATTGCCATATTCCAAATCCTCGCTACTGCATTTCTCAATATGCTATCCAATTAGCCACAAACTTGGTGTAAGAGCAAACCGACTGAAACATGCCCTAATTCTGCCACCTTTCAGATGGACATTACTTCATCTGAGGAACAAGAAAGAGGGATAGCAAAGCTTTCAGAAATTTCTTTCTGAGGAACAGATTCAAGGAATCCTAGGAAGGCCAAATTGTCAAGCCAGAAGTACAGCACGGGCCCTTCCTGCCGTATGTCACGCGTGCTGGATGTGCAGGGACACGGCTCTGACCACCACAAAAAGCCCAAGCCCTCCTACCGCGGGCAAACCGGGGCTGTTGGGGACGACTGCCAGCGCTGCCCGGTCTTTCAGGCATTTGCAGCCCTCTCAGTTCTCTCCATGGCACCTTCCTGCAGAGCTGCAAAGTTGCTTTCAGCACACGTATCTGATCAGGTGGGGGGAGCAGAAACATATTTACAGCAGCTACAGACTCTTTTCCTAACACACATTTAGCTACCATTATAAATAACACAGAATTGGCTACTTTTGGACAGAAACTACAAGCTCTGTAGAGATCTGTATGGGTAAACAAAATTAATGCTAAGATGCTAATTCCACTTCTGATGAAGCACGGTAACTCCTTCACTTAAAGCAAATCGGCTTGTGCTCTGGTACAATCAGACCCAAGGAAAAGATGCCAAGAACTCCACCTGTTTCTAATTAAATAATTCAATAGCTTCAGCATTTAAACGCTACTCATTACCACTTAGTTTTTCCAGACTTTGTTACAAATTTTGTAATGTTATAGAAAGATCAATGGTTTACCTTAAACAATTAGTCACAGCAGACGTAGAACTAATACTCTATCCATACGTTAATCATATATGATGCAATACTGGGATGAGATTTACAGGAAAAAAAAAAAAAAAAACACGAGCAAAACTTGGCTTTAGATTTTAATTCCGAGCTCGATGGTAACAAGGTATGCCATTCTGCTCAAAAGCAGTAAGAAAGTGAAGAAAATGTGCTTTTTACCAGTATGGGTGCCTGCCCTAAAAAGCTATGAGATTTTGAGACTTGTGCTTATTTTCAAAATGCTTCAACACATAGTTTGTTTAGTTTTCAAGCAGTACTAACTTTTTCCATTCATCCCGCAGATTCAGCTTAGGTCTGAGCAGCAAGCTAGGCTTACTCATGCAGTACTGCTGGTCAGAGACACGGCTGGACCGACGGTGCCCTCCAGTACAGACACACACAGAAATACCAACCAGTATCGCGAACAGGACTGCATGCAGTACCCACAGGCTCGTTTTCCTGTTCGCCAGCAGAGGGGTGTTTTTATGGGGAAGGCGATGGTAGGTGACACCAAAAACGACGGCGTGAGAGAGGCCCGAGCACACAACAGCAGGTAACCCTCACTGCTGCAGGTCGAGCCGATTGCGATCACACAGCTGCCTCCGAGCAGGACACGCACCTGTAACTCAAGGGCAACAGCACTGCTCCAGCGCTTTCATCCGCGTTTATGGCCACGGTATTCACCGTCTGCAAGGATCTGGTTTCTCTACACGCTACAACTCCTTCCACATGAGTTATCAAACACGGGCCCATCTTCGGCTATGTGGCAAACTCCTGCAGAAATGATGTCATGCTAATTTCATCACTTCTCTAGGAAATATAACTAACCCTTACTAGGAAAAAAAAAAAGGCTGCATGCATCTTAGGTACTGTCTCAAATGAAGAGCCACACTTGATACTTTTAGGAAACTGCCATTTCTGCATCTCGTATTCCATTTGTGAACAGACCTATTTGTTCTTTAATCCAAGTTCTGAATTATTTAACCCTGCCTCCAACTCTTGAAATCTCTCTTCCTACAAACAAGAGGTTATTTAGTGACAGGAAATAAATAATTAAAAGAGTCAGACCCTAAAGTGGTCTTGGCTCCGTTTTCAATTAATATTGACACAGTCTTGAGAAACCCGCTGCTTAGTATTGCAAGGCAGGTCGAAGCTCATCAACAGTTAAATGCCCTCTAACAGAAGGCAGAAGAGGAAGTCGCGAGCAGGCAGCGTGCGCGTCGCTCTGCTGCCAGAACGCGGGGCACAGCCTCATCCTCGGCTCCTCGCAACTTTCCTGCGCAGCAAAACCATAGCCGTGAAACCATCGAGCCCGCAGCTAGGAGAGCTGGACCCGGCAGGGCACAGGCGGAACTACGCTAAGCACAAATCCTTCAGGTTTTTGCCCTGGAACAGGGTAAAGAAAGTACACAAAACAGCAATTTTCACTTTCTGTAATTCCACACTCGAAATGAGTTGTTACAAACGAATGGGGGGGCACAAACAGCGCTGTAAGACTGAGCTTCGCACTCAGTAACGATAGCTTTAATAGCATATTGCTTCCTCTGCAAGTGGGAGTAAATATTACACTACCTCTTTGTGCAGATGGGTGGATAAAAAAAAAATAAAAAGCTAATTTGAAACAAATTAACCACTCTGCATAGGGATGAAAGGTGCTCTCTACCTCTCTGGTCACTCCAGGACTCTCCACAGGCACTCTGCGCGCACAGCTTGCTGTGTACGGATTGCCGGGTGAATCTGCCAAAAGGTGAGCAGCCCAAATCCACAACGCGTACAAATAATCGCAGGTCCTCAGAAACAGGCAATGAATATCGTTCAAACAACTCAGAGCTGGCATTACCGGAGAGCTTCAAAGGAGAAGCTACAAGCTGCTCAAGTCAGACTGTCACATTTAGTCTGCAAGAATAAGATTAAGGTTTGTAGAGTGATACTCCACAACAGGTTTTACAGTATGCACAGAAATTAAAGTATAATAAAAGTGAGCTATTTTTTTAAACTAAAAACAGAATGGAACAATCTATCAAAATGCCATTTGGCTGCGTTCATTACATTTTAGAATTTAATTTACATGATAGATACGTTAGCGTAATATATTTTAATCAATAAGCATTTCTGAGGGCTTTATTTTTATAGGAAATATTCAGACTTCCTCACTGTTAAATGCAACACCGCAGCAGTGACGTTAGGAGTGTTTATTTTTCTATGCTAAGCGAGTACAACCACGCATACACAGAGGCAAAAGTCCACAATTAAAGATGTCAGACCTTGCTTAAATACATCTTAATTTAATCCATTTTATTTTATACAATTCTACATCTGGATCTCATTTTCTGTATTCCTGTAGGTATTCTGGGTCGCTATTAAGAATCCTTTCAAGTGAAGAAAGTTCAGCCAAGTCTACCTTAATCCAAAGCCTTTAAAAGAAACAATAAAACACGAAAGGCAGCCCACACCAACACGCCGCCTCGCCCCACCTCCCGCTGCACCTGAGAGCCAGCAGGGGCCAGGACCAGCCTCCCGCCACCGACCCCAGGCAGCCCCGCGCTGCCCCGGGGA
>VXAA01007019.1:0-40593 GCA_013399115.1 Anseranas semipalmata
TCTGTGATTCTGTGAAAAATACAAAAGCCAAAGAAAAAAAACAGATTTATGTATAATGATATGTTGATAAAACCCTTCTCTTCTATGGAAAACACTGATCCTTGCCCATTAAGTTAAAATAAAAAAAGGTATATTAGGATGACCAGTCATGTCAACAGAATGTTGTACAACACCTTGAATGAAAGATATCATGACAGAAAAAATAATCACCTCCTCCACTGAACTGATTTCCTGTAAACTTTGCCACCAGCCTCCAGTTCTACTACCAGTCATTTTTTTTCCAGTACAGAGAATACTTTTATATTTCAGTTAATATCTTTGCTCAGTATAGAAACATATATTCCTACAAAGATAACTTCAACACAAAATACTTTTTGACAGTGATGAGTTAACTCACTGTGACACCCTGGAAGTCAGTAATTGAGTTCTAGAATTCCCTGACAAATGGAAGAAAATGTAACCAATATTAAGGCAAGTGGTTTTCATTGCAAGACTAAGGCCGAAAAGCAGAAAAATTTAGCTGTCAGTTGCCAGAAGCTTAAAAATGTGCACTTTACAGGGTGTTTTGTTTTGTTTTGTTTTTCTGGGGGGGTGTGTTCTTTGTTTTCTGACGTGGTGGTTTTCCTGTTTGTTTGTTTGCCCTGTTTTGCTTGGGGTGTGTGCATGTGTTTTTTCCTAATCTCTTTTCCATATTCACTAGCCAGCTGCATACCAGAGAGCTTTATGCCTCTTTCACTGCAGCACATTCTGGTCTGATTTTATCATTAGTACGGAAAAACTTGCTATGTAAGAAGTTTGTGCTCAGTTTGTAAATTCCTCTAGGCTGGGCTGGGTTTGTTATGCCCTGTATGTAACAGTGTTCTTAAACCATCAGCTAAACACTTGATATATCAGGATGATTCCTGTAGGTGATCAGTTTGTAGCTTCAAAGAAAATTAGTGTCATGAAACTGCACTTTTTTTTTCTTCCTTTATATTTTCTGCATTGGTATATTTTCAGTAACAACTGTGATACCTGTCGTATGAATCTCACAAAAGGAAGAGGTAATTGCTGGTTGTTTCTTCAAAGTTAGTATAGTTGAGAACAGCCTCTGCTCAACTTCTTAACAGTTCTGGCCTGTAGGGCTTAGCTATTATTATTTTATTTTGTCAACCATATTTACTACTGGAATTGAATAGTTCTCTATAATGACTATGGTAGACTAAACTAGTTAATATTCTGTCACTATTTTGACTGCAGAACACTGACATTTGTTTTCAGGAATATAGATGTTCATTATTTTTAAGAAGGTTTGAAGAAATAGACAAGTATTTAAATATATGTCTTTACATTTAAGCTGGCTGTCTTCTTGTCAGCTATTTGAATCTTACTTTTGAAATCCAAATTTGGCCTCCATGGCCTCTTTACCAGATACTACAGCTTCCTACACGAAATATCAGAAAGAGCTACATTCTAACAGATTAAATAATGAATTACCATGCTTTAAGTAAAATCTACTCCTAAACTAAAATAAAAAGTTGATAATTTATCATTTGAGGAATATAAATCCAGACTAGAAGGGCCCGGGTCCTTTGCACAAGGAACTTCAATTCATTTTTTATTCTAAAAAAGCATGCTAATTGTGTTTTATGGTCAAAAGCCAATTAAAGTAAAACGTATGCTCATTATAGTTCTCCAATTCTTTATTCTGGCATTATCACAGAGTTTAAGAAAAAGTGAAAACAAATCATTGCTATTGAAAGAATGAGTAAGTGGGTGGACAGGAAGTACCGAACAACTAATTAGATGGTTTTAGAAAACATTTTGATTATCTCGTGTTCATTAACTTGGTCAAAATTTCAGTTCTTACTAGCCTACGCTCCTCATCTGTCTTGTATTTCTAGAAAATCACTGGAGCATAGTTTACTTCTCTGATGTTTTTTAGAATAGCAGGTCATTAAATAAGGAATTTTTAATGGTGATTTGAGCAGCAACCACTGCCTACAGCCAAGAGATTGGGCCATAGCAACTACACAGACATTTTGGGTTCAGGTAGTGGGCTCTGCAGTCAGATACACTTTCCTTTAAGAAGCAATCCACTAGAAGAGAAGTGTACACAGAGGAAAAGCAGTTCTTTCATCTCACTTGCATCATCAACACCATCCAAAGCCACTTTTCCTTGTCTTTCTAAGCAGGCTACCTACAGAAAGACCCAATTCTGTCAGAGGTAGCCAAACCCTGGGGAGTGGTGGTTTTCTGTCCCTAGCTCTAGCAAGTCGTGACCCTGAGTACCCATTTCCACTGGGCACAGACACGGTGACTCTGAAGAGACAGAGAGCAGCACTTCTTCCAGCACCCACACAACCAGCACGCGAGTAAACATGAAAGCACAGACAGCGCAATCCTGTTCTTCCTGTCTCATCAGGACTGAAGGCTGCTAGTCGAACCAATATATGCACAATACAGGTCTTCTGATAGCGGATCTTGGACCAGTTAGCAGCCCTGAGACCCCAGTCCCCTCCGGTTGCTGGCCCCTGCACCTATGCGTCTGAGGTTTGTGGTCACGGTCCCGTGACCTACCAGCGGTACGTCGTCAGGCTTTGACTACCCGGGCCCAGTCAAGGCTGAGGCAGTCAGCCTTGAATTTCACTACCGTTCACACATGCACACTCAGAGTAGAGAACACACCTGGATGAAAGATAGAAATTGGATTTAATAAGACTGTAGGACAGACTGCTGTGCAGTCTGAGCACAGAGGCGACCGCAGGGCTCAGCCAGGTACGTGTACTGACCAGCAAGCTGTTTACACTCCGTCAGCCCCTTCCTGCCCTTTCCTCCCACACTGCTACCCTGATCCATCTTCATCCTTCCCTTTACCTACCTTTGGTCCATTCCCAGAACATCCCATAATAATTTTCAAACATTTCTAGAATCCCCTTAAAACATCCCACACAATCCCCAAATTCTTTTCTCTCCCACCTGCATCCCAATGCCCTATACAATACCCCTTTATGCAATTAAACCCTTCCAGTTTGCATGCCATCCTGGTGAGATCTTTGGCTGACTCATCTCAGTGAGCTTCCCCGGTTCCAGATACCAACAACCCTGTGATTTAAGTATCTTTGTGCATGTATCAGGTGATATATTGCCTCTTATAGTTACTTTTGGTTTACAGAAGAAACACTCTACCTGAGATCTGTCATAAAGATGTTTGTAGGCAGGTGCCATGTGCTTGTGGGTGAGATACCTTTAACACTTTTGTAACTATAAACAACATTGAGCTAATCACTGAGTCATTGAGTTAGTTCCTAGACTGTTTGAGATTAAAACATTGTTTTATTTAAACTTTTCTGTTGTGCATGCCTCAAGCCTTATTATTACACTCGATTGTTGAAAAATACCTCCATCGTGTGCACAAGGACAAAGAAGAATGATAACAGGTATGTGTAAATACTTTCAAAGGTAAAACTGAAGTGGAGTGACTCGAGTGCTTGTGTAGCAGGCAGTACTTCTAGAGGACATCCATGCTTTGGGCTGTCTCCTCCAGGACGTATTCAAGGAATAATGGGTGCTCATACCACAGGAGCAGCTGCATCCTGTGAATTAACTATATGCTTCACCAGGAAGGCCTTTAAGCTTGCCTGACTAAAACACTGGCGGGGAGTCTTAAACTGAAAGCAAACTGATCCCCCCTTGAATTTTCTCAACAGCAAATTGCAGCTTTTTTTTTTTTTTTTCCTAAGGGCAACCTCATAAATAAATTATGATTATCTGTTTTATTAGCAAGATTCTTAGATCATTTGAACAAGCTTATTGATTTATTCATAATTGCAACCTTTATCCGATGATTGCATTGTTGTATTTTTTATTAGTTTTCAGAAATTGCAGTAAATTCAGTCAGTTATATGCCTGAACAATTGCAAATTTACTTTCTCATCCTTTTTCATAAAATCACTCAAAAGTATTAAAGTACTCTGTCAAATTCCGTGACTCATGAATCCTGTACACAAAAGACACATCAGGTAGGAAGGTGGGAAGTCACAAAGGCCTTGCACTGATTTCTAAATAAATGTCAAAGTTCCTGGAAGGGAAAACTTCATTTAGCAAATACTAAAGAAGAGGTGGAAAACATGTGTGATGTTGTCTTAGAACTGCCATTAAAGCATGGCAACATTCTCCATTATTACTAGACATCTGTTAGCAATTCCAATAAAAAGTAATTAATTAAAAAAAAAAAAAAAGAAGAATATTCAGTCCTAGGTCATTATATTTATTTAATTACTCTCCATTTGGTCTAATGTTGGTGTCAGTGGAGGGAAATTGTGGAGCTAATTACTAGCATGTTTTCCAGAATCCAACGGTACGGTCTTGTTTGACAATAAGTGGAGAGAGTTCATGCTTAAAGGGCAAAGTAATAACTGCTCTCCTTGTGCCAGAAAAGAAGAACTTGAGAACTCTGGGGTGATGACAAAGTGAATTGCACAAATAAAAACCAACATAAAATGGAAAGCAGATTGTCTGAACTCTGGAAGAGAAAGCATGAGGAAAGAGGCGTCTCTGTTGACAAGGAAAGATATTAATTTTGTTGTCAGCTCTGGTGTTATTGCAACTCAGGGAACAACTGAGGAAGAATGAGTAGATGAAGTATCTAATTTTATCGTGAGAGACTCTGCAAGTAATCATAAGCTGCACTAAGAAGCAGTCAATCAAAATCACTGCTGTTATATGCCTGGAGATTGTTCACCCAAAACATAATATTAGTGAATCTGTAACAGGCCAGTCCGCACGTGGTTGGCAATAGTAACAGTCTTATGGCTCAAGATTGGAACTTTAAGAACATATAACTCCCTAAAATACATTTGCAGAAACAAAATATTTTAAGGCATTTTTAAACATTTCGTACAAATCAAGTGTGTGGATTCTTCCTGCGTGGTCAAAAAAGAATGCTTTAGTCTCACTAAAGTGGAGGTCCAGTTTAGGTATAGTGCAAAATGGTAACAGATGTCAGTGAAACTTGGCCTTTAAAGAGAGAGCTCTGTATGAAAGGTAAACACGGGCCTGACATAATTCCAAGAGGCTAAGAACAAATGCAACTCGTCAGCTTCTTCCATCTAGAAGCATAAACAGAAATTTGTTATAGGCTGTTTATGTTAGTACCAGTACTACAGATTAAATGCTGCAAATACTCTAGCAGTACCTAAGGCTATAGCATAGCAACTTGTTGCACGTGGGAAGCTTTCTGCTCCCAGATCGAACCTCACTGACGTAATGACCTCGGTGCAAATGGAAACATTTCCAGATTCAGGCTGGATTCAGGCTAAATGAGCATATCAAAAAAAAAGTCACAATTTACAACCACAGCTCAGGAATCGCATGTAAAATATTATAGTTTACTCTATCACTGCAGCAAGTTAAATAAGCTTTCAAAACTCAGGCCTGGGGTTTTTCTGCCCCAGCCTTTTTTCCACATGGGATGGTGATGAATACCACGGCACTAAAGTAAAAAGAATAAAAGTAAGAGTAAAGCTGGATGCCAAAAGAGAAAGGGGATAGCACTTCCAGTGTCAGCACCTGTGCTTACTACTCTAAGCTCAACCAGTGGTCAAAAGATCCATGCTGATTATGCACACATTAAGCATAAAAATAACAAAACAAAAACAACAATTGCTATATTTTATGTGAATATATATATGCATGCATGCATTGGTATGAGGCTGTAAGGAGAGAAGTTCTGAGGAGGAAGCAGATGATTCCATTCCAAGGGTGCTCATCCCTGGCATTCATCAGTCTGCATTCTGCTCAAAAAGATACCAGCAACTACTCCTGGAAAGCACAGAGAAAGAATTTTTCATCCTATAAATCAAGAAGTAAGATGAAATGTAAGGTTAGGGACTGAGCTGACCCTGATTTATGCCAATAGCCACAAACAGCTCACATCCTGACACTGAAAACTGTGCCGTTCCACATTGCCTTAGCCACAGAGTTTCAATTCACTGTGCAGAGGCACAGAAATATTGTTTTGATAACTAAATCACTAAAATCATGCAGATTTCCTGCAAGTAATTTTCCATTCAAGTAGTAATATAAATAATCAAAATCATCCAACATACATTGACGTAAATCTCAGTGAAAGTAAAGAGCGTTCTTTCATCATCCTCACACACAAATCATTATCTCACAGCAGCTTTAGAGAAGTTGAACTTCTTTGGACTGAAATACAACACTTCCCATGCCACCTACAAAACCAAAGTATATGGAAACTTGCCAATTAATTGCATGTAACATATACTACGAAGGGTGATGCAGAATGATGTTGGATAAGAAAGTCTTGCTTGCGGTGACTTTGGGCTAATTATGTTCCTTTGACCTATGTATTACTAAGCATTTCAGACACCCCTGATGAAAAATACCCTTTAACGGTCCCCAAAAGTAACTGTGGATGGTAAGACAGCTACCTGAGACCAAACTGACTAAAACATGCATCCGACACAGATCCCGACCATCTAAGCTCGAGATTCAGTGCCATAATCAAGTTAATTTTAATTTGTGTTATTTCCTTTATTGCTGACCGGGGAACAGTAAATTTCAAGTCGCTCTACTTTGCTTGTATCCCAATTTAATTTGCAAACAAAATCAGCAGTCTAGATCAGAAAAATCTAGTCTGCCTGCTCAGTGAAAAGCCTTACCACAGACAGCACATTTTTCATGAAAATATTTATGGGGTACCTTTACACACATACCTGACAATGGTAGAGGAATGCAATAGAAATCATTTCACCCTAGAGATAATCAATGGATCAAAGTTAAGATGTACATACAGCTGTTCCTGAGTTGATATTTGCTAAAAATGAGTTATTTTACTTTGGATACTTAAGTTTTCTGATGCCCTGGATGCTGTCTACATGCTGGTAATCATGCCCTCCCCACCTCATCCTAAATTCTGTGCATCTATATACTTAGAATTCTTTTGCATAAAATCCAAACTTTCATTAAAAAAAAAAAAAAGAAAGAATATAAATGCCAAGGTGACCTACCTGTTTATTATACACTTTGATGTATCAGCATTCAGCACAATAAAATCTGTTCTTTTGACTACACTTCAAGGCATTGCTTATTACTAGCATAACTGCAAATGCATTCCTTTTATAAAGCACTAATTAGATGTTACTTCTGACCAGAACTCTAGTCACAAGAAAATTATCGAATAACCTTTTACATTCATACTTGCTTTTATGCATACATATTTTGTTGTTTGAAATGTTTTATATCTCCAAGAGTAGCTCAATTCCTTACACTTTACTCTCAATACTTGTATCAAAAGCAGACATCTCCCAACTGCATTACATTTTCTAGCACCTACTGGGGATTCATAATAAGTTATTCTTAAATTTAAAAATGATTCATTGTAAAACTCTAAATGATTTCTTCCAACATTATGAAAATATACCACTCTATTTCTATATTTGATGCTCTTCTTCAGCTGGAACTACAGGTGTCTGAACCTTGACTCATGTCTCCTGAATTTTACCAGAAAGAATTAAACTACAGGAAATGCTTTGTAGTGCACACAGAAAACAGGGATACAAAATTCACATAGTAAAAACAATACATATGCTTTGTGTGACCACTACCTTCTAGTTAAGCAGGAGAAACTTTTCACACACATACAAAACCTGTTTCTTACCAAGTGTCAAAGAATAAAAGCACATATCATGAAGAATATAGCCACATCAGCATTACAGCAGTTACTGTTGTTATGAAATGCATGATAGTGTGCAATGATCCCGCTCAAAATAATACTCAGACTTTTCATATGAAAAACTGTTTAGGAACTACATTGAAAACTGAGTATTTTGTCCTTGATGGAGAAAGGGTTATCACTCAGAAATTCATCTCATTCAATGACTTAAATTTTTGCAGAGTAACAGAAATGACAGGTATTTGGCTTACATTTACTGCAACTACCAGACTTTCAAACATCTCTTTAGAAAATTGTGAATGACTAATCAAGGAAGAAAGAATTAGGAAAAAAACAATAATTCCCTGGAATTTTCAAATATCTAGGTGTTAGGCCTGACAAGAAAATTTGCAAACATGACTGTAGGAAAACAATGCAAGAGTTTTTCATCAATAACCATCAGGATTTGCTTTTCAAGCTATTGTTATACAGATAAACTTCTCAGTTATTCAGGAGGAGAACTGCTAAAAGTAACTATGAAAATGTCGCTTCACTAGAAACTACAGCACTAAAAAGAGACTGGGCATCATCAGAACTACCGCATGATCCCATACATATTTGCTAAGCAAATTTCTGAAGTCTTTTTGTGGGTGGTGGTAGTGAGGGAACAAACTCAAATTGCACCAGCTGAAACTAAGGTTTTGTTTGAAAGCCTGAATTTGTGTGAAAGCACACGAGTTGGGTGAAGCGTGCTGTAACTGCTGCACATGCATACTGAAGCGTTCAACAGAAAGACTGGTTAGGACACTTTTTTTCATACCTTTGATCAGGAATGATGAACTGGTAAAGATTAAAGCTTGAAAAAAGAAATAAAATTCTTTTTCTCATCTTTGATTTAAAGGGACTCTTTGCTAGTCTTCATTATACTCACTATTTATACATACTAAAATTCTGACATATCTCTCCTGTAAGGGCAGGGATTGCCCTTCTGTAAATGGTATTTTAGATTTGAAAGAGGTGCAGTACAGGACAAAAAAATATATGTCAAAATATTATTTTTTCAGGAAATATTTTAATCTAGGTATGAAAACCCGACAGTTTTACACATCACTCTGTCTGTAGAAGAGAAACTTAGAAAATGTCTTTAGGTTTCAAGGCTTAGAATTTCTTTTCCCATTTTATATCTCACAAAATGGTAAAGGCTAAATTGGTGAAGAATAGAAGCTTAAGAACAAGCATATATATATAGATTATCATTCTTTTTCTTACTAGAAAATCATTAAAGTTGAGTTTAGACTCAACTTATCAAGACATATGTAGATATGTCTTTTTTTTTTTAGCTTAAAGAAGCTTTCAATACTAGCTAGACTTACAAGCTCAAAATTGCCTCCCAGCCTCCCAGAAAAGATGCATTAAAATAAAATGACAAACAAAAATCATCCTTGGAAAGTAAAGAAGAAACTTGTGTTAAAAATCCTTTGTATATTCAAAACTTGGCTGGATATCACCCCGAGCAGCATGATCTAACTTTGAACTTACATCCAACTTTGAGGTTGGCCCTAATGTGAGCAGGAGATGGGACAGGATGACCTCCAGAAGGACCTTACAATCTGAATTATTCTGATTCTAGACATGGGAAATAGTACACAGGGAAAAAGGATTTCAGAATAATATTAGGAGAGGAAAATAACATCCTTATTAAGCATTCAACCAGAATCTAACATGAATTTGTAGCAATTTCCAGAAGTAGGAAAGAAGATTATATACTGTGTGATTAAAGATAGTGATAATAGAAATTAATTTTCAACAGTATTTTTGATACAATATGGATTTATTAGCATTAAGTTTATCGCTTATTATTGAGCTGTTTTCAGCAATGTATGACTTCTACAATAAATCAGCTGGCCAAGCTAAATAAATGACCTCTGGGTCATGTGTCCTTGCCTTGGGCGTGTTTTTATTTTTACTCATGGCTAGAACACTTCTGTCAAAATGGTTGATTTAAAACTTTCACACGTGGAGAGAGGAAGTAAAGTCCTGTGAAATGGAAATCACTTTGACATCACAAAAATAGAGAAAACTTCTGAAAGCTCAAACATCCAGCCATTGCTATTTTAAATTGGTTTACTGAATGTACTGTAGATACAAGAAAAATTCATGACAAACTTGTAAGTATAGATAAAAAAGAATCATTTAAATGTATACATCTCAAAGCGAATTTATGCAATAAAATATATATTGAAACTGTGTAAAAATTTCCTTTCAAGCTTGCAATAATATCTATTATATTGGCTAAACTATTCATATTCAGTTGGAAAACTTTTATCATTAAGAAACTAGATTTTGGAATGCAACTGCATTATTCAATATGAAAAAGGTCTGTACTGGTTAAAATGAAAGGTATGTTATTTTACCTGTAGAGAAAATTAGCCACTTTGTCACAATGTAAAGACTGGATGCTCATGGTCCTCTTGTGTGTTTTACAAGCAGACATAATATTGACCCATTTCATTTTTATTCTCTTCAGGTACGGTTTGCAGAAAGCCTACCAACGTGCCACCAACTCCACTTGCAAAAATTAATGCAAAAATGAAATATTGAAGGTAAGTCAGTTTTGTTGGAGCCCTTCCATAAAGAGCGCTGCTCTTGCTGTGCAGCTTGTTTGGCACGCTGAAGTTTATTTGGCTCTAGAGTTGTACAACTTACTTTTTCCAAATATTACCAAACTAACAGCAAAAACTCAGTGGGTTTAACAGTACTTACTTTGCTTATCACCCCAGAATGACTTACTGAAGGATATTACCTGAGTGAAAAGACATAAAGCATCTTGTGTTTCATAAAAGTCCAAATGAACTGTATCTGTGAACTAATCTTAATCCACTTTGAACTGAACTGATTCCTTAGAATCAGTTTTGCTACTATTAACTTCAAGAAGGCGACATTATTCTGCTGTCATTCGATAACATTCACATAAATATCTTAGCAAGCATATGAACAAATTTTGTTTATCAACATGTTATCTCCTGCTCACAAAAATGCTCTTCAGCATTTGTAATGGTTGTGATTGATCTCCTTTATATAGACAAAACTACTAAGTACAATACAAATACAGTACTACAAAGATAATGCTTCCTATTCCTGTTCACCAGATCATAATATATAGTAGGAGTATCCTTGTTATTGCGTTAGCTCTCGTTACACAGTGATTACCACGCTGCTTTGTTCTCTTTGTATCTTGATAAACTGTGGTGACATAACAGGTGTTACGGGCTGGTTGAATTCAAATTATTTAAACCTCCTCAGTTTCTCCTCTTACTATGACAGACTCTGGCAAAACTGCATCTTTTTCTAATAGATTAATTCAGTGGTTAAACGTTCTTTCCAAGTTAATGTACAGATTGCCATATGCTTTTGGTCTTTGCTTCGTAGTAGTAGTTTAACCAGTTCATGGATGCCCTTTCCTATTTCTGATCTCATTCAAAGGGGGGGACATTTTTCCCTCTTTCAATTTAGGAATCCTGTCTCACTTAGAGACATTCAGGGCAACCCAGAAGTCTTAAAATAGTTATTTCAAACTACTGACAAATCATTCCTTTAATGATGCACATGAAAGGAACAAGTACACTGCTCACTCTCCTCTGCTGCTGCTGTCAGAGGATTTTTCAATGGCACCATTTCTCAGATACATGCCCTGCATGTAAGAGAAGAGTAAGAAATTCCTGCTATGGCTATGAAACACTTATAAAAATATTGTTTATCGGCCTCTCATGCTTTTAGTAATAGTGATTATTGCTTTGATGCATAGATAAATAATTTCTGCTTTCTTTCTTTGAGGCGGTTGTGTTTCAGTGGTTAAAAGTGAAATATCTATCTACTCCATCTTCTGCAGTAAGAGGAGACTTAGTGGGAAAAACACTGTATAAAAATAGTAATAAATCTGTCACATTTATTGTTATTATATTTTGAGACGTGTGTTAAGTCAGGTTTTTAAATGGTGTTGTCACAGCCTCAGAACTCTTTCTAGGTCAAAGAAGCAACACATGCAATCTCACACTGAGTACAGTAGAGGAGGCTTTGCGTTGTGTATCGCTATTTTATTTCTTCTCTGAAGGTGGTGCTGGTGCCGTCTTGAGTATTTCCACCTAATAGAGTACTGTACCGGAAGTGTTTCGGGGAGAGTATCATCCCTGAACATGTATCAACTATGCTGTTCTTGAGAACATCAAGAATAGCAGTGGCTTGGTATTAAAGGTTTTTCACACGTGATGCTGGGGTGGGGTATTCAGATCTCAGCTATCACTTCTGGAGATACATCACTTTAATGTTACTGGTGTTAACTTTCCCAGCTCTTTGATCAGTACATCAAAATACTGTCAGGGCCAAGAGATACTAAATGTACTTCTTACCGCAAAATGAACAAGGGAACTTTGACACGAGTCCACTAGCAGAATATGGCAGGCATTTTTCAGGAACCCTATGACTATGTTAAGTCAGGTAGGATCTGGGTTTTCAGCTGGGTACCGGGTCATGCAGAGACATCAGTCACTCATGACACAGCTCTGCCAGAGTAAACACATTTAACATCTCCAGCTACACAAGCTGACCATTGTTTGTTTGTCGGAACTTCACCTAAGTTTTCAATTTGCAGATGACTCATTTCATATGTGTAATTTATGAACTCTTATTACCATGAAACTATATTATTTTTTGTAACTATTTCATAGTGTTTGGATAAGAAATATTTTAAAATGCATGATTTTAAATGTCTGAAAATTCAGCTGTAACAGAAATTTACACAAAAATTTTGTCTTCCAGCAACATCAGTCTAAATCTTTTACTCTAGCATTAATATTTAAATTCCACACACAGAACACCTGTATGCATCTGAAAGATGTATTGCACTGTTAAATATTGTAACCTCTGGAAAAGCTAAATTTACAAATCCCACACTTTAAAAAGAGGCTAATGTAGATTAGAAAAGAAGCCTATTGCTAAAAGATGGAAAAAAGAAAACAACCTTGATTATTTCTGTTTGATTTCTTTTAAGAGGAAAACTAACGTCTTAAATCAATAGGATAACATGCAAGCTCAAGGATATATAATGATCCCTCCTAACAGCTTAAACAAATGGGCTGCATTCAGAAAATTTCTATTTGTTGAGGTCGCAGAGCGTTTTTCCTCCAGAATGTAACTGCAATCTCAGGATTACAGCATACTCTAAAATCTGTTACAGCCTTAGATCCCCTGCTACTTTTACGAGTTCTCGCAGTTCAGAATTACTGCGAGTATTGGCAATTATTATGCTTTTCTTAGAATTCTAACTGCTGGAATGATGTAACATCTGTGACAGACAGCTCTGTTTATTGATGACAGTTTGCATTGTGAAAATGTGAGAAGTAAAAGCTAAAGAAATAACACCAGGCACAGATATATTAATCAAGTATCACTATTTTCAAGTACATCTTGACTCAAGCCCGCCATGCATAAAGACAATATGAGACTTCCAGAGAATAAGATGCTGTGAGTGGTAGGAAATGACATTGCTGTTGTGAAAACTTAAGCAATTCTACTTTCTCACTGTTGTAACTGGTCAAACCATGTTACAAAGCTTTGACCTGTGTGGCAGAAATTATTGTGAAAACTCTTTTTATGTCATTGAATAATTACTACTACTACTTGGTCAAAAGAGAAATTTAAAAATTGCAGGAAAAAAAAACAATGCTTAATTAAAAAGCATCTGTCAGCTGAATCACAAAACAAGTACAAAAAGTTACTGACATTTTTCATCATAATGCTTTCTAAACATATTCTATTACCAATAACTTACAGACAATGTAAGAGTCACAAAACACTAAATAATCTAGTAACAAAAAACCACAGTGACTTTCCAGAAATGAAAAGAAACTTTGAAGGCTATAATTATCATTTTCGTGAAATCTCAAATTAAACTAAACAGAACAAAAACTTAAAAAGTTTTCTTTTTGATTTCTAGTGCACAGGAGAGAATAACTGAGTAGAAAATTATAAATAATAGTTTAGGAAAAAGTTGATGTAAATAGGGTAATAAATTTCTTTACATTACAAATCCATAGGAACAGATTTTCTTAAAACACATACTGGTAAGTGTAGAACAGTTGTTTATTACTATTATTATTATTGGCACTTTTTCAGTCTGGAAAAATAAAAATGGTCATAATCATTTAGTCATGTCTGAGAAAATGTCAGAAAGGCCAAAAGGCTTACTGTACTCAGCAGACCTGCTGAGCACTTCAAAATTATTAAAGACAAAAAGAAAGGACGTGGATTTTATAAAGGTCATGGAAGTGAAAACAGGGCACTATTTAATAAATATTATTCAAATATTCTCTGCTCTAATATTTCTATAAAGTTTTGAGTAGTGTGACAACCAGAATAGAGTATAATATATTGAATATATAAATAATTAATTAGTCAACAAGTTGGAAAGCATACATTTTACCTGATGTCCAGTTCTTAAAAAAGAGTCCGTTTTTCATAAAGCAAATTTAAAAGAGTAAAATGAAAAATAAGTTTAAACTACAGTACACCAAACTATCGTGATGCTGTGAATGAAATTTGGGTTCTAATTACAATTGAATAACTGAATTTTTAGTATAGTATTCCATAACATTTTGGTTTAGATATAGTCAAAGAGTTTATTCAAGAGTGTTCAAGGTGTTAAAAGTTTTAAATTGTTGAAATTGTGTTCTAAATCAATTTTCACATTTTCATAGAGTAGTTCTTTTGTTTCCAGTAGAATATAATGGGTATCTATCTGGAATTCCCACAGTGAGAAGTTTAAAATGAAATGGCTTTAATTTAGGTACCTCAAGGGATGATGATAATAGCTTGCAGCTTAGATGGAAATGGACATCACCGCATCTGGTGTACATATAAGCAGGGTGAAAGAAGAGAAAGAGCTCTCTCAAAGGGCAAAACAGTTTCAAAGTGCCTGTACAGAAATGCATGCAGGCTGGGAACCAGGAAGAGCTACAGAGCTTCATATATGGATGCAGAGTTGCAGCACCACTGGCATAACTAACAATGAGGACCAGCTTGCAGGACTGCAATGCTACGACAGGTGCAGGCTGTACAGGAAAAACAGGCAGAGAAGGGAGATGGGTGACCTTTTATGTGAAGGAGCTGCTCAAAAGTACGGAGACCTTCTGTGGCAGTGTGTCTGAGAACACATGTTGGGAGTTTGTTACAGTCCAGCTGGTGAATGTGAAGTGGATGAAACCTATTTAAGAAATTTGAGAACAACTCCAGGTGACAGACCTAACTTCTTATGGGGGACTTTGCATGACCCAATATCTGCTGGAAGGACAACATGGAGGGATGAAAGCAATCCAGAAGGCTTCTGGAATGTGTCAAGGACACCTTGTTCACACAGATGTTTGATAGGATAACCATGCTTTCCTGGATATACTTATAAACAAGGAAGAAGTGGTTGGGGATATAAACACCAATGGTAGCCTTGGCTGTAATGACTATAAAAGTAGTGGAGTTCAATACCTCAACAAGAGCGAGGAAGGCAAGCAGCAGAGCACAGACTCTGAACTTAAGGAATGCAGGCTTCAGTTAGCTCAGGTATCCTGTAGGGAGGCAGTTCTGAAGGGCAAAACAAGGCAAGAAAGTTTACAGGTCTTTATGGACAATCTCCTCCACTCATAAGAACAATCAATCCCAATGCTCTGGCAAGTGAGTAGATGGGTCAGGTACCTGGCTTGGCTGATCAGGGAACTCATGAATTCCAGCTGAATGAAAGAAGAAAAAAGCCTCCCTAAGAGGACAATTAAAAACTTGACCAACGGGATCAACTTGATCATGCTGCCCAGAGAAGCTGCAGAATCTCTGTCCTTTAGGAATTCTTCAAGACCCGGACAAAGCCCTGAGTAAGGTGGTCTGAACTCTGCGTTGACTCTTCTTCAGGCAGAAGGCTGGACTACAGAGAATCCCAAGGTCCCTGTAGTCTGAATGTATCTATGAAACTGCATCTCAACATCATTTTTATCATGAACTATTTTCATAGGAATGCCTTAAAACTAAAGTGCACGGAACCCTTATTAACTCAGTTGATATTAGGTGAGCTTACACAGTAAGGCTAATAGGAAAAACTCTTGTACTTCCTATGACTGTTCTTTCAATTGCCTAAGTCTACTTTTGAAACAATTATACTTGCATTAAATTTTGACATTCCAACATTGATGTGTACTGGTTTGGGCTGGGATAGAGTTAATGTTCTTCACAGAGCCTCATTTGGTGCTATGTTTTGGATTTGTGATGAAAATAATGTTGCTAACACACCCGTGTTACAGAGCAGCGCTTGCACAGAGCCAAGGACTTTCCAGCTTCTGGTGCTGCCCTGCCAGCGAGGAGGCTGGGGGTGCACCAGGGGCTGGGAGGGGACACAGCCAGGACAGCTGGCCCAAACTGGCCAGAGGGATGTCCCATACCACATGGTGTCATGCTCAGCAATAACAGCTGAAGGAGGGGACATTTGGAGTGATGGCATTTGTCTTCCCAAGGAACAGTTACGCGTGATGAGCCCTGCTGAACACCTGCCTCCTGATGGGAAATAGTGAGTGAATTCTTTGCTTTGCTTGTGCAGGCAGCTTTTGTTTTCCCTATTAAACTGTCTTATCTCGACCCATGAGTTCTCGCACTTTTACCTTTCTGGTGGAGGGAGCGAGCGAGCGGCTGCGTGCGCCTACTGGGATTAAATCACAACAGTGTGAAAGTTGTATAGTATAATAAAAAAGGTAAGTTAAGGTCAAGCAATTCTAAGACTCTCGTGATAACATAATAGAAGTGAGTTTGATTTTATTTTTATGGTTTTGCATCTGCCACCCATGAATTCCAAAAGAATTCCTGAATATTTTTCTAAGCTATAGGAATACTGACTTCCCCTTACACAAAATCTTTATCTTAATGTCTTTTCCATTCAGGTTCCTGTAAGGTCAACGTTCTCTGCTCATTTTTAATGCTCATCTTTTAGTCTGTAATATTTTTCCATGACATAGTCCTGCTGAATCAGGGATGCCAAAATGCTTTTAAAGCGTAAGTAAAATAATGTACCTAGAGGAAACTTTACAGCCTTCATGAACCAAATAGCAATTTTGAAGGCAGATACGGAAAGCCAACACTTGAGAGAAAGGTAAGTTATCAAGGAAACAGATACACCACACACCAGCTGATGTTAGAATGGGCTTTGAATCAGGCAAGTGACAACAAAAGAGCTTATCCTCAAAAGCTGACTTCAACATTGGAGGAGGAGAGAGGCAGAGGGAGGCAGGAAGGGAGGTTCTCCTAGGAGAAGGTGCGTGAGCAGAGGATCTGAATTTTGCATACTTGCTCTGTCGACCATGGAACAAATCTTCAGTATTTTCTCTAGATCCCAGCAGACTAGTCCATACCACGTCTCCATCTGCATTCAGACTCTCATTGTGAAATCCACTTTCACAGACTACTCATCAGACTTGAGCAGGTGCCACCCCGGGCCACACGGGATTACAGTGTTCATTTGCTCTCTGTATATCAATTTCTCATGTAAGTCACCTTCTCTCAACTCCTTTGCCCTAGCCACGTTCCCAATCTCCTTATTAAGCTAATAAAAGCCTTCTTCATCTTCTTTGTGTCTAATCTTGTGAACAACAACAAAAAAAAGATATCGAAAAGGTCTCTGCTTCTGGGAAAAAAAAAATATTGCACATGGAGTTTTTGCAAAGCTGTTCTCTATTATTTCAGGTGTTGAAGCAGTAACAGTACTAATTTAAATTATCTATAAGAACATCCTGGTCTTGAATTTGCATAACCATCAATATCATAAAAACAAGCAGTGAACTTTTTCTGGGTATGGAGCTCTTCTGTCCAGATTCTTAATGCTGCACTATGGAGATGCAACTTTCCTGCTTTATTTTTGCCAATTTTCCATTGCTCTTATCATTTTCTGCCCTCATAAACAAGCTGCTAGCTAGTTAAGTGAGACAAACCACCTGTACATGCAAGCATCGTGATGATGGTTGGAGGTAGTAGCAGTGCCGAGTTGTCACCTTCTCAGCTGAGCTCTTTACTGTCCCCTGCATTCATTTTGCCCCCCATGCAAAAATGAACTGCATTCCCAGCTTTCAAACCTCACCCGCCAAGACCTCATACTGCCTTTCCTTCTCTTACGCCAATACCACGGAGGTGCACAGGTTCTAGTTTTCAGCTGGTAATGCGCTCCTTGTTCACACAATCCTTAGCACAACTCGTGCTTCAGCAGGGAACAGCAGAAGCTTTGTAACTTGCTGCATCCCACTTAAAGTTCAGCGCTCGCATTTGACAAAACGCGCCGTGCAAAGGATGTGAAGAGATCATTGCTTGCCAGCCATCAGAAGCAGACAGAAGGTAGAAAGACAAATTACGTAAAAGGAATAATTGGACAGAATGTGAGAACTTACCTTATTGCCCGTTGTATAGTCAATGTTTGGACAAATTCATGCCTAACTTCAGGTGTGGTTACTTCAGTGAATTTTATTTCCTCAGACTTCAGTAAAGCACTGTGATGTTCACTGGAACACGAAAGGCCAGGGAATTTGGCAGCAGCTACACCATGCGATAAAGACAGAGGCAGTGATCTAAAGCTCTGTCAAAGCAGCTACCGCAGGAAGCTTGCCAATGAACTATATGACAAAAAAGGAAAACTGTTTTTCACAGATCATTAGTTAGATTGTGTTTTGGCCAGCTGCAAGACAGAACCTAGCTGTTATGGGTGTCTTAACCGTTTTCACTGTTTTTTCTTTCCCTCCTGCTTTTAACTAGGGATTTTACAGAAAAACTTCCAGTAACTGGGGCATGGATCCCTCAGCTATGGGGTAAGGATTCAAATGAGTCTCGGGGCTGCAGTTCAAAGCTGAGCTAGCTCAGATGAAGTTCAGATTTCACCATACCAACATTTCATAAAACTGAAACCCACAGACAGAAGCATCATGTAAATTCAGCTGATCTCTTAGGGTTTCCGCTGTAAGACTCTACCTTTTCTTCTAATGCCAAGGTAGTTGAAACATATAAATGACATCAATTCAAAGCTAAAATGTGATTTTACAGAATCCATGGTAAATCTAAACCTAAATGTGTTTCAGCTGATGTAAAATACATCTTCTAAAGCATTTCAAAATATATTTAAATATATCTTAAAAATTCAAGACGATTAACAGGAACTAAAACTCAAAATAAACAGAAGAAAAAACAACCTACATTAATTATAAGCTTAAGCAAAACCAGAATCACACACACAAAAAAAGGTGGCCCTATTTTTCCATTCTGTTATACTGGCTGTGTATCACCTTAACTCTCTTGAAGGAAATGTAATATATAATGGAAAGAAGATAAAGCCCTGAACTATACTGTACAATTTGGTTTGGAATGCTCTACAAGAGAAAACAACGAAAAAAAAAAAACAAACATTTGCATTTTACTACATTCAATACAACATTCAAACAATATTGATAAAGCATTTAGAAATAAAAGAATGGTAAACTTTCTGTTTGCACTCCTCACAGTTGCAAAGTAAAGACACACGTTCCTTCTTTGGCCTCTGCCAACTCTAGGTGCCATCATATGGTGCATCTGTTTGAAGTATGCAATATATCTAGAAGAAACAACACTATCAAGCTGCATGCAGACATTACTGCGCTCAAAAAAGCTATACCTTTTCAGGGGGGAAAGTAAATTTTTGGTAAGAAAATACAAGTAAAAGTTTTATTAAAAAAAAAAAAATGTGTACAGTGGGAAATCCCACCACAGACTCTTTTACTTTGGGAATGCAAGCGTTATCATCCCATTTATGGTTAACACAATCTCAGACAAAAAAAAAATCAATACTACTACCACAGTATAGACAAGAGTGGTTGTGGTTAAGATAATGTAATACTTCATGTTTTATTAACTAGATTTAACTGCTTAAAATTGCAGCTAATAATCTTTTTTTCTCTATCTTTGGCACTGGGGGAGTGTTGTGTTTTTTGTTTTTTTTCTTCTGTTATGCTTGTTTGTTAGCTTTAGAGCAAAGGAAGAGTGAAAAAGGCAGAAACAAAATGGGAATTATTCTGCTTAACAGCTTTGCTGGTCTTGGGAAATATCGGGCATATGTTAAAAAATGGCTGGTGAGCAGCTCTGCTATTTCACTGATCTGGAGCAGGGAGATTAGGCAGGAGGGAGTTACAGACTTCTGCAGAGTGAACGGGGCCTTTCACAGACCCATGGAAATCTGTCCATTTGCCAAACAGAAGTTCAAAATTATCATTTTTAAAGGCTTATCAGAGCATTAAAACACAGAATCGAGACAAACAGCTACACTTCTCAAAAACTTGTTAAAATTCTAGTTACCAGCAACACAAAGAAACTAAATGCTTGCTGCTCCAAGACTCCAAGGCTTTTTCTGGCATTTCTGAGTCCCTCCCTGCACCTCTGAGCCAGACAAGAACCAGGCAGAGAAGTGGGAGCAGAAAGCCTGCCTCCCATCTATCTTCAAACACTTCTGACCTGAGAAGGAAGCTGTCTCTGTCAACTGCCCGAGTAGAATGAAAGTAAAGTGGTCAAAGAATATGGCCAGATAGGAAATTTGGAAAGAGAGGAAAGAACTGCCTTGTGTTTGAGAAGAAAAAAAACAAACAGACGGGTCAGTAGACCATGGTTATCCATGGGAAGTCTTTGGAAAATGGGATTGAACTGTCTGACGGGTACAATCAGAGCCTGCCCCAGTGCCTGCCCCATCCCACTTAATTGTCTTTTGCTTAACTACTGCAAGTCTGCCCTCCCTTATACACAGTCCCACTTTCTCTCCTCCCTCTTTCAGGTATTGAGACTCCGGTAAGACTTGTCCTCATTCCTTTCTCTTCTCTTTCCTGTCTGATTTTTTCCACTCCGCATTCAAAACAGAATGTTTACTATTGCACACTGCCAGGGCAGTCATGCAACATTATACAACCCTAAACTGAATTTATTTTTTACTTCACATCATTTCCCCAATCAGAGAACAGAATGGATCTACTCTTGGCATCCATTTGGACTAAAAATCACATTATATAGTAAACCTGTTTTCCATAGTGCCCTTGTCTGAACTGTTACTCAGAGTGGAAGCCATGCGGCAAATGTGAAATGAAATGATATTCCCACAGGCACTGCTGCCCCAAGGCATTGGCTTTATCCCTTCTTTTCCTGCACATTATATCATTTAGACCAGTCCCCTAAGAGTGACTATTATGTGCTCTTGATCTTTTGGGTACTGAATTTAAAGAAGTATTGAAAACTCATAGCTTCTGTTAGAAGCAAAGAGGACCTCTGCCTTGAACAAATTAAGTGCTACATAATAAAAAATCCTGTGAACTATCAGGCACTACTCATTAAACCTTAGCACCCAAAATCAGCACAAACATTTTACGTTTGCTTTTTAGTACTTCAGCTGCTCACCTGAAATACTGTCTCCACGCTGAAAACCGTAAAGAAAAAGACTAGAAACACATGTGAATATTGAGAGCCTAAAGTGATAAAAAACACAGAAAAGCCCAAAAAGAAATGATTCACTTTGTCATTAGAGCATGTTTTGAATAGGGTGTAGTAAATAAAGCCTACGGCCACACACAGAACAAAGAGAATAAAAACCATGCAGGCAGCCAATCATTCAGTGAGCGTTATCCCTCCTGTGCACTGAATGAAGTGTAACTCCTAGGAGGAGGGAAAACACAGTACATGATTCTGTAATTAAAGACTGTGTCATTGTGCATAAGCATAGGGAGGCCAAAATTAAGAATATACAAGCAGCTCTAATTCTCAAATCTCTCAACTTTTGATTGCCTCACTTCTCTACCTTAACAGAATTCTTTTAATAATGCTTTTCAGATGGAACTTAGACATACACACATGATAACAGTCCCAAGACTAAAGCAGATGAAAATAAAAGGTAGGAATGGAAAACATTTTAGAATCCTATGATACAGCTTGTGCAAATGTTCAGCCTAGACAAAAATTTTCTCACTTTTTATTGTGAACCAACAAAAGTGATAAAGTGATGTCACTGAACTGAAATGTAGGAGATGCAGAAAGATGCCTCTCTTTTTTTGGCGTTTTGACTACTTGAGCCTCCTAAGTGAAGAGCAGGAACAGGGATTTGCAGTATCACAGCTGCTGCTACTCTCTGTGGTGAACTACAATTTGAAAGAACAAAACTGCAAAGGAGCAAGAATATTAAGTTATAAGAACATCTGTCCTATTTTGCTATTAAAGTTGTCTGTTTAAAATCATTAAGTATGAGTACTTACAGAGAAGATTGCTATGAGTCTGCAGAGTAGAGATTTTTGTCCACCTCAAGATTTTCAGAATTAAGGTATGTATAGACATGAAAAGTGTTTCCATGTAAATGGGCTAAACACAGACCTTGTATATTAATTGGTTATTTTTGTCACAAAGGTAGTTTATATAATTCTGGAGGTACAGTAAATTACTTTTTTTTGATTGTTGTTGGTTTTTTTTTTTTTGCCCTTACAGCACAAGCCTAATTAATTTTACCTTTTATAATTATTTTTATATAACATATTAGACTATTACAGAAACATACTAATTCTTCATATAGAATAACTGAAATTTGGTGTTATCTGAAGTTACAGATTAAACATAGAGACACTTCTGTGATCCACATATTAATACGCTTCCAGGTTCAACAGATTTTTATCCATAGAAAACCTCATATTTGCAGAGCCATTAGCACTCTGCTCACTGCAGCTTGTTTACAAAAGGTTCATTAAATTATTTAAGAAGTTATTCTATAGCTTATTTTGCAGAGTTTATGGGCTTTGCACCAGATGGTCTTCATTTGTATAACACCAGTGGTTTTATATATGAAAAATGTATGCTATTCATTATATTAAGTTGCCTATAGTCATTATGGTCAGCTCCTGAAATTGATTTTTTTCTGCATTATGACTGCTCCCTTGAGATCTCTTCCAGTAGTACCTGCAATTAAAACATCTGTATTGGAGTACATACTAATTCAAAGCTAAATGCTGTTTAGCTATAGCTAAATGCTATAATGTTAGTCAAAGAAATGAGCACTTTAGAATAACATGTCAGGTTTTTCCTCTCAAGTTGCATGTTTTATTCCATTATTAGATCCAGCCTGACTTTTCTCAATTTAATTTTAAAAGCATTTATTTGGGTGCAGAGATGGCATGGCGGACAAAACATAAAACCAGTACCATGATAAAACACTGTCGTCTTGTTTCCCAGCATAGAGACTGTACAGATCTTCAGCTGTTGCCACAATCCATTCCTCTAGTCTTTTTACAGCAGAGAGTCTGCACAGGGACTTGCACTCAGGTCAGTTCCTCATAAAGTATTGTATAAAACACTCAGAGATAACAAACACAGTACCATAATAACAGAGAATACTCCATATGTTTGCCTCAGTGTGACAGCTTACGGGATCAAGACTGAAAACTCTCCTCAAAATGGTCTCAGCATCCTGGTAGTGCCTTGTTTTAAAGGTACCTTGCTGGCCAGGCTGACGCACTTAATACTTCTTTCAAGTATTGTGAGAATCACAAGAGCCAGCCTTTAAGAAGTGAAACAGGTATCAAGTGTTCTCATCTCTGTAATTACATGACAATTATCTATTACCTTTCCCAGAAATAGACATATAATATTGATATTAACTGATTTCAATGTTTGGTCTTTTCCAAATATTAAAGGATGTTTAGAATTGCACAATTTCATTTTACAGGCTTGAATAAGTATATTAAATCACCAAGTTCTTTAAATCTTTTTATAAGTATTTGGTGCTACATTAGCAGAATACTAACAGTTTTTCCACAAATCAATTGTCCTTTCAAACAGCTTTTCTGCATTTGTTATCAGTAAAGACATGATGAGACAAGAAAGAAAACTGTGTACACAGAGTAGCTGTGTCAGTCTCATCCATTTGCTCAGTGCATAATGGCTATGACATTACCAGATTTCTTTGCTATTAAAATGGAACAGCCTAAATGCTAGGCTGTGGCATCACAGAAGCAGCTCATCAGGAAACAACAGTGTCTGAGAAGAAAGCTATTTGCAAAAGAAGATAGATTTATCAGAAGCAATGCATTAAACAAACAAATAATCCCACCCGTCAAAGATACCATGCAATTGCAAACACCATTACTAGTAATTTAAAAAAAACTTTTCAAACTAACCATTCTAGAATCCATCAGATTAAGACAGAAATTCGTAAAAATTGCTAAAGTGTATGGTTGTCTCTTAACATTCAAGCTGGCCAACATTTGCACAATATACCCTCCATTCAACTGCATGGCAGTATATTTGTGTGTGACCACTGAGCTACGCAAACTTTCAAAGAGTCTGCCCTCAAGCTATTAATGACATTTGTGGATCTCTACGAATGGGTCCCCATGGAACTATGTAAAAAAAAAAACAAAAAACAACCAAACAAACAAAGAAAAACCCAACTACCTGACTCTGAAACCTTTTGTTTCTTACATTATATGAAAATTCAAAGCAAAGGTTTAACTACAAAAGACATGTTTTAATTACGATAATCATTCATGACTTGAATATACTATATTGCCTTTTAAACTATAGTCAGTCCAGTGTGAAAACTAGTGAGGTCTTAAAAGTATTAGCAATCTAATTATTTCAAATATCAGTGATACTATTAATACTCTAAACAGCTGCAATGTTAGTGGATTTAATTAACAGTTAAAAATACGAACAACGGGGAGCAAGACAACATGCTGTTTTTAAAGATGCGCAAACTGAAAGTATCCTCTCCTCGCACCTGGAATATCGATGACCCCAATTTGCTCCTACTCACTGCACAGAAGATAGGCACAAGCCTGTTTCATACTATTAGAAGGATACAAAGGAATTGTCAGAGCTTTATTTTCCCTTTCAAACCACTTCAGAATGCAGGCACTGGCGTTAGTTCTCACCCTACTGAGCCGGCCCGAGCCCAGCTGACAGCCTGCCCTTTCTGAAGGTTCATGAGGTGACTGAGAAGGGCTAGATCAGGCCTGGGGAAACAAGCGGTGCCACAAGCCCACTCAAAGGAAAACAACATGACTTATACTTCAGTAAAAACCTGCAATTTAGGCTTTACTCCACTAACGCGACCAAGTGTTTACAAAGGCTGCCACTGTAAGATTCTGCGGTTACCAAACTTATATTTCACGATCAATAAATGTGCCAACGCACATTATTTTTGGAGTTGCTCCTATCCCATCTCCCAAGCATTTTGATTAAACGCACATGTATTACAGAAAAATAAAGAAGAAAATCTGTAGAGTGTTCAGCCGCTGTTCTCCCTGGATGACGTATTTATGTCTTCCAAGCTGAAACACCTAGAGGTTTTTCAAAAATTAACCCTGCCCCTTTGACATTTCATCTCAGCAATTCACTTCTTTTCTCAGCCCGTAAGCTTTAAGAAGAGCCATCTTAGCTGTTTTATTTTCTGGAAACTGAGATCAGGACAAACGGATCCTTCTTTACTTGGTAGGAGAAAAAGAAATCTGACATTTGCCATCTGTACAACATCGCTAAAACTTTCCTCGTTCCATCTTTAAGAACCCGTGGAAAGCTGGAATCAAAAGAGTTTCTGCTGAAGAGCTCGGTTTCTCTAGCAGGCAATCAGAAAGCATCAAACTCGCCTCTGGTTGTGCCTTAGCAAATCCTCAGCCTACCTGCCAAGTTTCAGGGTTTAAAGCGGAGTGCGTTCCTCACGTGGTGCAGAACGCTGGGTCAGGCAGCTAAGTCACCGTTACTTACGGCTTTCAAGTGGCCCAGCCTTGCGGAAATGACAGTGCGGACAGTCTGCTCTGCCCTCCTTGCGCGTGATGCCACGGATAACAGATGAACGAGAGGCACACCAGGCTTTTCAGGCTGCCTATCAACACGAGTAAGGGCCATGAGGCCTGATGATTATTTAGCACTGACAGTCTTGGAAGAGAAGTACGCTCTAGGCAAATAAGGCAAAAAGTATGTTTTTAGAGTATTTCCCAGATAACTTTTGCATGAAATGGGGCTAACTAACAAGAACACTTCCCATACTCAAGACCCGTTTTAACAGTTTAGATTAACATTTAAGGCAGGACAGACCTACTGGCTGTTCAAATTTTAGGCATCCTACCATGAAAGTCAGAGTCAGCACCACGAATTTTAAAACACAAGGCTGGCAATGTATTGAAAGAAAAAGGAAGTTTCACAGTCTCGACTTTTACTTTACTGGAGCCCTTGACTTGGTAAATCACCAATTAATATTAACTTTGTTAGCTTGAAACTGAATTAGATTTGACTGCAGTACATTGCTTCTTTGGCTCCTTCTGTGGTCAGTGCAAGCAGTCACTTCTAATGGTGTTAAAGCTCAGATGAAAATGTTAAATATAGGAGTCAATTGCAAGGTCATTACTTTTTTTTCCCAAAGTAATGAAAACATAGTACTTCATGCAATGTACAATTACAGGTTAATGACACAGTCCTACGGAGTGGCTCTAAGCCTTGTTCAATATAAAATACTGATTTAAACAATTTTAAAGTATCATTTAAAGGATTAAATGTTAACAAGAAGTGTTAGTCACAGTTTAAATGTTACAGCAAAGCTACCTGTGATTAAAGAAAAAAAGAAAGGGAAACATTTTTAATGCAAATACTGCAATGAGAAAGTGATCTAAGCAAGTATGAAGACAACACTTGCTAAAACTATTACAAAGGCATAGCGAGAGTAAATCTTGTAAAATGCATTTGCCTACTAATTCATCCTGGAATTTCTGCATTAAGAAAGATCATTACCATAAGACAAAAAGAACAATTGGGCAAGTTTACTGGCACCTTCTTTGCACCTATACGTTGCAATGCTATATAAAATTAACCCTCAACAATATTGTTTTTAGAAACCATTTTTTGCTCCCACTTTCTGACTCTTATTTTCATCATAAAGACCCACACCAGTCCCTCTTTTCAGTACCTTCCACAAACACAGAGAAGATAGCAGGATCAGAGAAGGTCACAGTGACTTTTGACTCTCATGGAATTAAAAACAAACACACACACACACACAACTTCTTCCACCCCACTACACTAGCATTTCCCAAACACGAAAATACACAAAACAACAATTAAAAATGATCTGAGTCTCAACTTTCTGAATAACAGCAAGCTATAGATAATAAAAAGACAGAGATAAACTGAGAACTTTGTACAAAGACATAAATTTTTCTGTACTTCACATCCTTCAACCTCTAGCTAGAGTTTTGAGTGAAAATAGCACAAGAAGAAGCAAAAGAATGGGATTCAGGGTCTCTATGAGACGAGAATGAGTTCTGAGATGTCAATAAGCATACTTTCATCAAAATCAGGAACAAACTCTGACCTGAGAAATTTATGCAGCATATTTAGAAGATGTTTTCATTGGGATAAACGAGGGAGAAGATCTTTTACCTACACCCTGCTCCTCAAATCCTCCTTAGTATTCAGAAACCTACAGATAGGAATGGGAGACACAACACCTCTTGTCAGGAACAGCATTGGAGATCTTACGCTTTATTAACTTCCAGAGATGTCTGCGGACATACCCAAGTATTTGTGCTTCAAAAGGATCCTGTCACTTCTAACAAGATACAAAACATTCTGGAAATCACTCAAAAGCAAACTGAAGGGCAGCGATGAAGCTGTCACTTATACAGCCCCTCTCGGTGTAGCGTCTGCCTAAGTCTCTCCCCAGCCCCACAATGGATTTAGGTACGAGGGCACCACCACCCCACAGGCCAGCCCCAGCGTGGCACAGCTATGCCGCACAGATTCAGACCACTGAGAAAAAGCAAAGAGAACATCTGTAGGAAGAAACAGAGGTAGAAAATTACAGAGTTAGGGCTGTTCAGGTGGGATTTAGTAGCACGAGGAGTCAAAAGGGAAAACAACCAGCACAGAAACGCACAGAATCCTATGGGAGGAAACACGGTGGACGCTGGCTGGTGCTGGCCAGGGATAGCCTGGACGGGTCAGGTCCAGCCGCCAGTGCCACCCATGCCAAAGAGGCCGAGAGCAGACAGCAACGCAGCCACAGCGAGGAGCCACTTCTGGGAGCCGCGGGGGCTGGCTCTTCCCCTCCTGACTGGTGTCTGCCGGGCCAGGAAACACTGGGGCCTCATGAGCAGTGCTTCGGCTTGGCCTAATAAATCTTGTGTGTTAGCCAACAAGCAATTGCTTTATGCTTTAAAACTGAGCATATGCTACTTGTGCAGACTCTCCGCATCTGGTGGAAGATGCCTGTGGCCCCAGCACACTTAACACAAACCCTCCATGAAGACCCCTCCAAAGCCTATGCCATGCGACAGCATGGTTGTAAAACTGAACTTATGCAAGACCCTGTGCTAAAAGAACCCTGCAAAAATGCGGAGAAACAGGTAAGAAAATCCTAGCAGAAATACTGGTCACCGCCAATCTGGACAACCTGTCCAGCTGCCCATCTCCAAGGGCCCAGACGGGAGGGAGATAAGCCTGTCAGAACTTTCATAAAGGCTCTGTCGGATGAGGTAATATTAGTTCTGTCCCCAGGGAAAAAACAATGGCAGTTTGCCACCACCTGGATTATTGGATGACACACATGCCACGGGGATAGACTTTTACAACTCTGAGAGATCAGAGTGTCAGACAGATGGCTGAGCTAGAGGCAGAATAGTTGTATTTGTCATTGTAAACCAACACTGCAAAATAGTTGTAAAATGTTATATTACTAAGGCTTCTATCCACACATTTTATCCATTCATAATGAAATAGACATAAACAGATTTATGAATAAAACAACAAGTGATTTTTAATCAAAACTATAACTTACATAAGTGATTACATCTGCGAAGGATCTTATTTTTACTGCAAGTAATTGTGCAACTTCTATAAATTCTTTGTAGCCTCCTTTCTAGTCTCTTTGGACTCTTTTAGAAACCAACATTTACATCTCCATTCAGGCCACATTTGTGACAGGTATAGATGACTGAAAGCAGAGCTGGAAGCACTTTAGGATGCAAAGCCCCTGCTGCCCCTCTAGCCTCTCACCATTTTCTTTTTCTTCTTTTGTAACATAAACATCAGGAAGGTCTCTGAAAATGTGGAAACCACAGAACAACTGCAGGTCAGGAGCAGAAAGAAAATGAACATTAATCCTTCTGATTTGCCAATAAATAGTTCCAGAGAACCAGGAAGTTAGAGAAACATAAATTTACTCCTTAATAAACAGAAATTCTGTCTCAAATACTGGAAGCCCTAGGACAGCACATACCTTTCACCACTGACAAGAAAAATACACAGTCTAGAAAACGATCAGAATTTTGAACAGTTACCGATACCTATTTTTCACTGTTCCCTGTCAGAAATGTTGACTAGTAAATACCAGAGTTCAGTTTCTCCAGTTGAAGAATGAAACTAGTCTCTGCTGCAAAATACAGTAGTCAATTTTCAAAAAGAACTTTAAAAAAAATCAGGTGTCCCTCTCTTAATGGAGCACTCCTACAGGGAGTTCAAACAGACTGATACAACATGCTTTTATTTACTTTGTCCTTTGATGCAGGAAGCTGCTAAGTTTTTGCATGAGAAGTTTTTATTTTTACAGTTTTCATCACCACTATTCTATATGCCAGTCCTTTCCCCTTTCAGATAGGTAAACAAAACAGTTGGTTTAAGGAATGTTTATTTAGCATACAGTCTCCTCACTTGGGTTAATTCCCTGAAACAAATTTATAATAATTTGGTTCACAAATAACAAATTCAAAAGTATTTTTTTTTTTAAACAGCCTTCAAAACACCCACTTTATTTCTAACAAACACCAGAGGAATCTCCAGGGAAAGCCACCAGGAAACCACCAGCTAATCGTGTATTCTGGGGCATCCCAACGCATGCTGAACCCATTTTTGGGTGGTCCTGTGGGGACCCAGGAGCTGGACTCGATGATCCTTGTGGGTCCCTTCCAACTTGGGATATTCCATCATTCTATGAACCCGACACGCTCTGGCTGACCCAGTGCCCCTGCTGAAGGGGACGGGCCCTCAGGACCACGGCGGCTCCCCTCACAGCCACCTCCGGCTCAGCCCCGCAGCTTCCAACTACCACGCAGCGCACCCAGCTCTGCTGCTGAGCATGGAACGTGCCCACACCGGCCTCTCCAGCACAGGGGTACCAGCCCACGGCTTTACTTAGGGCAAAGTCTGCTCTAACCACACTGCAACCATAACTAGCACTCCAGCCAGAATAATAAACATATTTATGCCTCACAAGAAATCTAACACATTTATGTTTTATCTGAAATGCAGCATCTCATGCCATTCCCAGGAGAGGCCGCTGTAAAAAGTATGATTTCGGTGTTATGTCCTCACCCATGTCCCAGGAAAGTTTGGCTAACTCTTTTTGGGCCTTTGATCATCTACTTTGAATATGTACACACAACACGTTGGAACAGAAGCAAGACGTGGCTTTACAGACTACCTTTCATGTTATCTTCAAGGCTAGAAGGGCATTGCAAGGAGGAACTGATTGCCTCAGATGAAAAAATAGGAGGGAAGTGCCAGGCCACGTATTTGTAGTCTGCTGTTTTTATTTACAGTGACTGAATGGTACCTATAAATAGACCATTTCTGTTGAGGATTAATACTGGTATCATCTATAAAAACACATCTCCTCGTCGCCAGGTGCGTGTCGCACCCCGGCAGCAAGCCCCCCTCACTGCGCAGCCAGGCGCAATGCCCCCCACGTCGGCAGCGCGGTGCAACCCTTTCCACGCGCTTCATGATCCTCCCCAGCCTTCTGCGAGGGGCAGACTGCAAGCCCTAGCAACAGCGACAGCCTATCAGGAAGTGCAACTATGGCCACAGCGGCCAATGATGGACGAGTATTTTCCACCCCTCCTAAAATGGCGGGACGGCTGGTGCTGCTGGCAGCCGGCCCGATGCTGTGCCCGAGGCTGGGCCAACTGCCCACCCCTGCCCACACTCCCATGGAAAGGGGCTGTTCCCAGTTGCTCTCTACTGTAGGAAACCACCAGCAGCTGTCATGGAAGTGCATGGGCACCCAAAACCCCATGTGGGCCTCCCCTCTGGCAGCTGCTGCTTCTCCAGCCACAACAGACAGTCCTTTCTCAACATCAAGTCTGCTCCGCCTTCCTGCCGCCATCTTCCAGCCAGCCTTTCCCACGCCAGAGACTCTTCTCGCACAAGTCACATCTCACCAAACTCTGGTCGTCCATGCTGCTGTCCTGCAGAAACTCACCTTTCTTGAAGCACAGCAAGCACTCTAGCTGAAGTCATAACAGTGTTGAGCAGAGCAAACAAATTCCTTCTGAAGTTGTACAGATAATAGAGAACATATCTTCTGTAAATGTGTATATATATTTTTAGAGAGAGCTCTCAATATACGGTTAGTGACGGCCTTACTTGTATATGCATGGTGATGTTGACTCGCGCTCGCTTTGTAATACAAGCTGCACACCTAATTGCAAGTCATTCCACACCCTATGCTTGCATAGCTGCTTATTCCTAGTTAAGGGTGGTATTCAACATTCATTTCTATTCATTGTATTTATTTCTGACCATCGCTTCAACTGACAAACATAGGTTTCCAAATATTATTATACCTTCCAATTTGCTAGTTGCTATGCTTTCCATAAATTCAATGGCTTTTAATATTGGTATTCTCTATTCCACTATTTGAAACACTGATGAAAATGGAGAAAGCATGCCAGCCTCATTCAATATACATTTTCTAGCCCAACTGTGCAACACAACTGGGCCAGAAAACAAGTTTTGCATACTTATCTTGGTTTCACCTAGCCCATGTTTTCCTAGCTTGCTGAGGAGAATACTATTCAAGACAAAGTCAAACAAGGTACCAAGGTCAATATTTATCACTCCAACTGCAAGTCATATAACAGCACTCATATCCAATTTAAAATGATAATTGGCATTACCATAGTACTTAAGAATCAATCTTAGACCAGAACCCCCCCGGGCTAGGCACTGTATAAACACAGAGAGGAAATAAAAACACCAGACAGTTGTTGACCTACAGATCTCACTGCCTGAGTACTAAATAAAGACATAACGGTGTACAAAGATGCATCAGAGCAAAAGGGAAATACAAGACAAGCAGCAACATACCCAAATGCTATAACGTGAATACCTGAAAGAATTATGCTAAAAGAAATAGCAAACAAAAACCTCAAAAGCCTGAACACCTGAAGGTGTTCTTAAGAAATAATTTAAGGAATGATAATCAAGTAGACCTGAAGAGGAAAAAAAACAGAACGGAACAGAACAGAAATAGAACAGAAAATTAACAAGTGTGTAGTAAAACCTGATAGGCAGGAGTTCACAGTTGTTCTTTATAGGTCAGGTAAGGCAGAGAGGAGCTGTGAAGGGCTTTGGAAGCAAAGACCTGCAGTTTATATCTGATGCAGTCAGAAGGGGGATCCACTAAAAATATACACAGAGGCTTCAAGAAAAAACATCAGGTTTTGCACAAGACTAGACTTTTTTCAACTCTGTGGTCTTACTGAAGTGACTGATGTCACCTCTCACTACTTTCATTCTTTTATTCTCATCCTGTGTCATGTTCTGTTCTAATTACTATGCTGTCAGGACAGCAATATTGACTATTTCCGTAACTTGCAGAAACAGATATCTGACTTCCTTGTCTTCCTCTGAACATAAAAATAACTAATTTCTTCTTCCAAGCCTCTGTCCCATCTCAAAGAAAGCCAAACCAAAACACATCTCCTGCTAGGGTTCTTTCTCTAGGAGTCTTAGGATGCCCTGTCACTGCACAGGCTTGGGGCATTAGTGGTGCCACATCCACCTCCATTTTCTGTTGTGTTACACAGAAACGTTAGATCCTGAAACAGCAGTGTTTTATCAACAGTACTTAGCCTCATAAAGGTGAAGTTTAAATATGAAGACAGAACAAAACATGCCTTCAGGTTTGAGGTTCAAGTAGGTAGAAGAATGTACAGCAGTAAGCACAATGGCACCCCACTTTATGTTACCAACATGAAGATGATGAACGTCATGAAAACAAATAAAAAAATGCTTGCAAAGCTGAAATTAAATACAATCAGCAACATTCTTTCCTGTATCAAAATATCAGAACACCAATCTGCAGTTCTAACTGCAAATCTGAGCTAGAGATGCTAGACTGTACTTAGGAAGATACTTACATAGTGTAACATTATTTGTCTTTGAGCACCCTGAAGCAAGAGCTGAAGGTACTGTTCAAACGCCTATGGACAATTCCAGCTGTATAACTTTTCCTTTGTGTCAATGGAGAACATTGCTTAGGTGTGTCAATAATACATGTGACTATTGTACATTAATAAATTAGATAGGGATAGAAAAATCCATTCTGAACCTATTCAGAAACACTGACCACCTTAATATTGTTAGTGAAAGCTGACCTTTTTCAGTATGAATTTAGTCTATGATTTGTTTTCTTATTGTCAATATCCATCCATTTTCCTTGATAATCATTAACTGCTGCTCATATCATCAGCTACAAAAGTGATACTATGTTACGTACATCCCCAAATATTTCTATTTTAACTTAACTGCAATTAATTTATTGAATACTTTGATTCATGTATCACATGAATTTGAGACTCATAATTTGACAACCAATCTCTTTACATGCATAGTTTTATAGCTTGGTATTTAGTAATTTTTTGAGAGTCAATCTCTTTACATGCAGATAGTTTTATTGTCCATTATTTAGTAATTTGGGCGAGGCAATTTTCCTCATCACTCTGGTGTTAACTGCTTTAAAAAAACTGATAAACATTTCAAAGACTGAAATGTGTCTCAGAAGAACTTCTATCTGTTGACGTTGTTTTAGTGCATCCATAGTTTGTACAGCCATATACATTTAGAATAACATTAGTATTTCAATTGCTAGGATTACCAAGTTCTGCAACTCAGCTGCCAACCCTCTGAACACCTCTAGTCTATTTATGACTGAAGGTAGAGCAGCATGGAAGTTCACATAGCTTTTATGGATGTGATGCATGTCTTTACTAATGACACTGTGTGAACATATTGTCTCTTTTCTGAAAACAAGTTTGGAGTAAGCCAGAGTGTCTTTTAGGCTCTCATAGCATAACAACAAGGGAATGTTTAAATTACATACTCATGTTATACAGTTTCATAGAATCATAGAATGGCCTGGGTTGAAAAGGACCTTAAAGATCATCTAGTTTCAACCCCCCTGCTCTGGGCAGGGTTGCCAACTACTAGAGCAGGCTGCCCAGCGCCACATCCAGCCTGGCCTTGAATGCCTCCAGGGATGGGGCATCCACAACCTCTCTGGGCAACCTGTTCCAGTGCCTCACCACCCTCTGAGTGAAAAAATTCCTCCTAATATCCAACCTAAATCTCCCCTGTCTTAGTTTGAAACCATTCCCCCTTGTCCTATCACTATCAACGTGTGTAAACAGGCGTTCCCCGTCTTGTTTATACGCTCCCTTCAGGTACTGGAAGGCCGCAATGAGGTCTCCCAGGAGCCTTCTCTTCTCCAAAGTTTGTGTGTATATATATGCATGTACATACACANCCGTCTTGTTTATACGCTCCCTTCAGGTACTGGAAGGCCGCAATGAGGTCTCCCAGGAGCCTTCTCTTCTCCAAAGTTTGTGTGTATATATATGCATGTACATACACAGAACTGTCTCAGTTCTAGATATCAAGAGAAAACAAAACAAATACAACAGACATTTAATTTCAGAGAATAGAATTTCAGGAACAATAAGCAGTATCTCAAACTTAACTGAAACTAGATAGCCCAAGCTGCATTTTTTCCTGCATTACAGCTTGCCTTGATAGAATTATGCACCCCTTGTTGATGGGGCAGAGATATTGTGTGACAGTGACTGCAGTATCCTCTCACTTTTTTAGCTGGTGAGTAATATACAGTCCTCAGTTAGACACCCAAAGCTTGAAGAAAAATTACTAAAATCAGGGTCCCCAAACATATCTCAGATAACCGATTTCTTAAAAGATTTCCACGCCACACCAATTTATTTTGATTTGCCACTCTTGTGGAAATAATTATCCTTCTGCTTTTCAGATTCACTGCACTCAGATTCATTCCAGGCCCATTTAAAAATGAAACAAGATTTGTTCTAGAAAAGCAAGGGTTAAGTTCATTTGAGATCTATTATAAAATGAAAACAGACTTACAAAAGTCACACAAAAGAGTAAAACAATTTTAGCTTATGTTTAATGCCAAGACTCCTTCTCAACTTCTCCAGTTTTTCAACTGGGGTTTTATCGTAGGCAAAAGTCAATACCAAAATAACTGAGAAACATTTGCACATGTGAGAAAGAACATAACCTGAGAGATCTAACTAAAAGGAACCCAGGTAAAAAATCCATGTTAAATACTGTAATACACTTCTAAGTCCGAATCCAACAGATACACACATGTTCTGACTTCTACTACATGACAAGAACTCTTACAAAGCAACTATGCTTGTAGGACTGAAAACATGCTGCATAATCAAGTTATACCCAGTTGTGGTCTGTTTTGTTTTTCCTCCTTTCAGGTGAAATAAATGAATTTTGGAACTTCCTTGAAAAATCAAATATGGATGATATGAAGGCATTTATTATATGACATTTATTATATATAAAAGTAGGCAAAATCTGCCTCTTCTTCTACCCTGAAATTGCATTTCATTTTTAAAGAAACTTTTACTTTTTACCAGGTAACTATGATGTAAGATTCATGAAGTGTTTTGGCACTCTGAAGTATGTCAAGCATCTTGAGATTATTTGACACAGACTAGAACATGTCTGCCTAAAAGTAAACCGTAACATTACGAAATGTTAAACCGTGCCTCTTTTGCTTTTTAAAATGAAAACTTTCCATATTGTGTTATGATCATTTGAATTCATTGACTCTACAGAGAGAAAAAAGTTATTTAACTGTATTATGGGAGAAGCTAATAATTACATGGACTATTTTCCACAGTTGTCTTACGAGTTTGAGAGCTTCATATACAGTTCATATATACTATCCAATGCAACAGTTGCAGAGCAGACTACATATGCAATACCTTCCTTCTCTTCTGATATTTTCACAGCATAATTTAAGATTAGGGTATAAGCTTGTAAAATAGCATAAAATTTTATATGCATACATTATTAAAATTGCAATTACATTCACAAAATGGCCCACTATCATTTAGTTGATAATATACATAGCAATAAATGATAAATTTCAGTTTAGATGAAGCATGTGATACTATATTGAATTAAAATACTAGTGTTTAGTGACACGTTTGTATAGAGCAAATATAATTTTATACTACTTATACATTCCTTCTGTTTACAATTAAACACAAATTCATGAATGCACAAGATCATATTCTGCCACCAGTATATTCATTAGTAATACAAGCAATAAGATAATTACAAAATAATGCATTCTTCACTAATAGTTAGTAACAGAAGATTCCTACTTTTATTTCCTTGTATTGCCACAGTTATTGCAAGCATTCAGACTAACCAATTCTGAACACCCTCCAGAGTAATACATTCATCTCTCTCCTTTTCTTGTATACAGGCATCTTAGGAAGACAAGCCTGCTAATATTTGCCCTATTTGCCGAAGTTCCACATCCAATACTGGGTGATATGAATATCGCCATGTTTGCATTACAGCTGTACCCAATAATCCTTATCAAAATGAGGTGCCTGTTGTGCCTGGCCCTGTATACACAACGAGAAGACGTATTACAACTGGTCAATGTAGTGCCCTGATACAGGAGAACGTGGGCACAGTTGTGTGGTGCCGTACACTGCCTCCCAACCAGTTGGATTGCACATGAAGCAGCTGTGCAGCTTCAGTCTATGCCTGTGGTATGACCAACCCTGGCTCGGAGACCTCTGTACTGTCCCCACTGATCAGTTCCTCGGAGCTCATACTTGCCTTCTCAACTAGGGAAGCAAGCAGACATATTCCTAGAAAGGAAACTACATGCACAGAGATTCACTATGATTTGGCTAATTCTCTACACTGACGGAGACCTGCACGGCATACCAAGACAGACCCACTCTTCCCAGTCAGATGTTCTCCTCTAATCTTCTCCTCCCAGAAAAAAAAAAAAAAACATGACAGGAAGTTTAATTGCAAAAAGGATAATTCACCAGAAGTAGAAGACAACCAATAAATTAAAAATAGCTAACTGGTATACAGGCATAAGTGAGCTAGATAAATTGAGGAGAATATTGCAGCTAAATGAAAGGGGGTAGAAAGCTATTAAATATGTTTCTCTTCTCTACAGATAAAGGAGAAACATAAAGAGGGTGCATTTTTCTACTAAGGTTCATGGTTTCTATTATTTTGCTCATAGTCTTACAGAACTGGGAAACATAAGATTTAAAAGATACTTGTAACCTGTTTGACCTTCATATACCTTTCCTGTCAGCCCACGAACTGACAACATCTTCAATCAACCAGAAGAACACAAGGGAAAAAGCAAAGTTTGTTTAAATACTAGTCTTCTCCCTTTGGCTAATGGGGAAATCTAACCGAATAGCTTAGCATGGCGTGGAAGGTCACTGAATATCACTTAGGGTTCTGAAATACTGAGGTTTTCAAGTGTATCTTCATTATTTCCCGACAAGTTAATAAAAAGCATCTGCTGTAGTAAGAAACAGAACATAGTAGCCACAGTGTCTCGTATTCAAGCAAACCTTTAAAATCACATTCAATGGGATTTTCAAGTCCAAAGACTGACTTGAAAATTAATTCCCAAAAGGCCACCTCACCATTCTAGATTCTCAGGGAAGACAACATCTGGTGCATTTTTGTGAGGGAAGTACTTTCTGCTTTGAGGCTTTACCTTTTTTTTTTTTTTCTTCCAAGTTTAAATAAGCACTTAATAATTGAGGATATTTAATCAAAGATTACACAATAGAGCTCCAAACCAATGTAATAAGCATGCTGGTACTGACTTTTGAAGGGGAATATTAAGAGCCTTTCCAGTATGCTCTGGTAAACAAGTGGAGATCATTTTGGATTCCACCCTAACTCTACAGTATTTAGAGAAGGAAAGATAGAAAAGAAAACTGATTTTGAATTGGTTGCTTAATGCAGGCTCAGGGACAAATCAGACTTGTATTTTTTGCTTTCTCTATCCCGAATCTCAGCAACCTCACTTTCCAGATTTCCATCATTACAATATTTGTTTAACATTCTTATGTGATCACAACAGGGGCAGGGCTTGTTTCATTTTCTGAGTTCCATTTGCCAGACTTTTAGTACTGTATCATTTCTACCTTTTCTTGACAATAATGCACCCTATCCAGGGCTACCATACCTTCAGGTTTTTGCTAGATACAACCAGGCTTTCCACTCTAAACCTTCATTTGGAGAGCCTGCTTCTTCTAGCACAATCAACTCAAGCTCCATCCCCAGTCCTAAGGCATGCAGAGCCCTTCTCAGTTTGAGCCTGAATCAAAGCAGAGACTTGCATTGTAGAACCTCTCCTTAAATTCCTGCTGAAGGACATGATGGGGTGGATGTACGTTTGATGTGGATAGAAGAGCAGGGAGACTGCAGAGCGGAAGATGTGGTCCAGGCCCTCTTGGGGGCTGCACCTGGGGCTGGGCCAACCGAAGGGGACAAGTCACCACAGACCGCCTCCTGGGCCAGGCCCTTTGTAGCTGGACTTCACGTAAAGATAAAAGCACCTGGCCACTGTGCGGCTACTGCGGGCTCTGCATTCGTTCCTGCCTCCCAGCACGCTGGATTTCCTCACCCACCCAGAAGTGAGCTGGGGCACGTACATCGCTCTCTCACAGCTGGAGTCTCAGCCTAGCCTCCAGCTTTTCCATTACTATTTCCATGCGTATGAGGGCCATTTTTATGTTTTGCTAAATATAGTGTCATTAATATCTCACTGTGGGAAGAGATCCTCATTTCCTGGGGAAAAAAAATCCTGAATATTCTAATGCATAATTAGCATGAAATTATTGTAAGTGGATAAAATAAGAACTGCTATTTTGGGCAAACCAAGGGCTCTTCTAAGTTCATCCATCTCTGCTGGTGGCCAGCACAGAATCCTTAAGAAAAGAATGTAAGAATAGAACAGGTATGAAGTCATATATTGCTTCAGAATAATGCCCTAATTTCTATGAGATTATGGTTAGGAATTGCCCAAGCTCCATAATGGTCAGAATATTCAAGATGGAGTTACATTTCGTGCTGAAATTATTTGAGCTTTTTCAATGAAAAATCAAAAACTAAGTGAATGGTTTTTTTGAGCTTCATAGGGAAAGATATGTGACTTGTTGTACACTGCTCTAGGTGGTAACATATCATTTAGGATATATAGTATGCACAAAGGTAAAAATAATATAAGTTTTACCTGTTTTTTTTTTCTTCTTTAAAGAGTTACTGATTGTCACCTGCCATTTAATCACCTAGCCACTCAGCATCATGTAAACAACCAAAAGCTTGCAGGAGGATTTTATCTGACCTGAATGATTCTGAAACATCAGTAGTTCTGCCACACCCCTTTACCAGATAATGGTCATCCCAACACAGATTTGCATGCAACTCCACTGCTAATCTCCCTCCATTGTGTAAACTGACTTTGTTTCTGTCCTTTGTTTTCTGTCTTGTAGCAAGGAGCTTTTTGAAACATATGGTCTTTTTCGTTTTATTTTTTCAAGAGGAAAACATCAAAATATTTACAGATACCCACATTTTCTGTATCAGTTGCAAGTATATATTAGTACTGATTCCTTTGAAGAATTAATGCAATTGTGAAGTATGACTTCTTTTCATAACTGTATTGAATCTCCTTCATTATACCAGATTTATCCACATGTCCAAATTTGCACCATTTCTGCCAGATATACAAACAGACTAAATAGATTATAGCTCCCTAAGTGCATAGGGCACTTCTTTAAAAATATGAGCATCATTAACACCCTCCATTCTTTGGATACAAGGTTGAAATAAGTCACAGACTACAAACAAGTTAATGGCTTACAGTTTTATATATGTTTCTTTAGATGCACTATTTGCTGCAATTTTGTATTTCTATTGCTTTTAGTAGAGGTGACTTCTAATGCCACTGAACTGAAGACAGATCCTCAGAATCATGCTGTGCAAATGAATGTATTACTGAAGGAGGCCTCCTTGGCTCCTCCAGAGTAAGCAAAAGTAGAAAAAGTTTAGCTACTAAGCTGTGGCCTTCCCTTACCGCCTCAAGTTTGCCCCAGACAATCATGCAAACCACAGCTTTAAGGTGAGTAGTCCACCACCACAAACAAAAAGCAACTGTTGGCCTTTAAAGTGATTTGTTTAACACACTGCCTTGTGGAAACCAATGACAAATGGATAAAATCACGGCAAGATGAATCAAGAAATATCCAGCTGGAAGACCCATGTGCCGCCTAGACCAGAGAACACCAAAATAAGGACTAACCATGGCAGATCACATTTGGAGACCCTAGAGGAGACCATGGGTAAAGCCAGCCACCAATGTGAGAAGCTGCGTGTGTGGAGCCAGGTCCAACTTGGTAAGAGCGCGCCTTGGGATCAGCAGCACTCACCCACCACCACCACCAGCATGGGCACCCTCACCCCATCACCCGCTGGGCCGCATGCGAGACCATGACTGCCTGCTGTCACTGATGGATGAAAAGGTGGTGGGTCGTGTGGTCAGTACACAAATGAGTCAGTGTGATTCATGTGTGCATGGCTGATGAAGGCTGATCATCTAGCAGCCTGCTATGCACTCCCTGGCATGTTTCCTGCAAGTGAGGTATTAGAAAATGCTAGTTTCATTAATTTTTAAGCTCTTAGCATAAAAGTTTTCAACACCCTCTCCTTCCCCCCCCCCCCCC
>VXAA01007019.1:40603-58172 GCA_013399115.1 Anseranas semipalmata
AAAAAGTTTCACCCCCCCCCCCTCCCCCCCCCCCCCCCCAGAAAAAAAAATCCACACCATTTTCAACTCACTTATTATTAACTGCAACATGCCAGAGACGTTTTTTTTTCTGTTTTACTTATCTGGATATAATTTCCACTTTATGGGGAACATCTTTTTATTTCTAACTGCCTCAAGGAGATGCATCAATTACTTCTAACCCTTACCAGGCCTAAGTATAGCTTTTAATATAGTATGTAAAAGTAATATATAGCATTTATATGGCAAAGATAGAGTCAGGTAAGAATACAAACACTCATTTAGTCATAATAATATGAATAATTAGGACAGACAGCATTGGTCAACTTACTTCTAAGCTGATTTAAGCTAAAGTTTAAAGATCAAAAAATACAGAAGAAAGATGTACTGGGTCTTTCACCTATGCAAAAGTACTAGAAGAAATTGCTTGAATGCTGCTTCAGTATCCAAAAGCATGTAAGATGGTAAAAAGCCATATCTGATAACCTTATATAAAGATATATTAAATTGTTAAGATGATTTAAGACAAAAAAAAGTCTTCTCTAAACTCTGTATTTCAATAGAACCAATGCTAAGTATTTGAGAACACTAAACATATCCTATTTTTAAGTCAGCAGCATGTGCCCTCACACTAATATTACCAGGAAGTAAATGTGATGGGTTTAAACTGGCAAATCAATCAAACACACTATGAAAAGAGAATGGAAAAGAAAAATGGCTATTCTGTGTAATAACACCTGTCATGTAGATCTTTGAAAAAATTGAAAGTATTAGCAAAGTCAGTGATGTGAATATCAATATTTAATTGGACTGGGATACTAAAACAGAAGAAAAAAAAAAAAGATTTACAAATCAGGTTACCTTTCCAGAGCTAGGAAAAAGATTTTTAAATAACTAATTCTCTAAGCAAAGACTTAATAGGGTGCCTGTGTCTATTTTATCACTGCTGTTGAGAAATAACCGCAGATACAGTGTGCAAGGTCACAGTGCTTCCCCTTCAAAAGAGCCCAAACATGTGACAAAGAACAGAGTAAAGCAGCTGTAACAATTACACATATTCTTGAAGTGCTGGGCCAGAAACACCACCAAGGTCTGACTGAGCACCTTGAGATGTAAAAAGTGATATACAAGGTCTTGTGCAAATCAGATTATTTGCAACCATGTACAAATAAGATTATTATTTCTAATAATGTCCTTCTACCATAGGAACATCTTTTATAGCATCATCTTTTATGTTTTCATGCCACAGTAGGACCTAAAATACAGGCACGTGGTTTAAAGAAATTAACCTCAGTAAAAGTTGAGTTTGATCCGGGTGTAAAATCATGTCCATCAGTATATCCTTTGAAGGCACAAAAAATCTTTGTGCACAACACAGGTATCTCAAAGCATAATAAAGAAAGCAGTAGACAAAAATCTAAGTATTTACAGAACTGGGGTAGGACCATCTAATCATCACCAACACTGAAACATCAAAACCCAAGGATACACTCTATAACATGAATGCAGTCTGTCTAAAAATTAGTATTTGGGGGCTTGGAGGGCTTTGGTTTTGAGATGTGCTTTTTGAAAAATATTTTATGCATTCAAACACGTAGGAGGAGTGTCCAAACTTCCTGATTTCAAAGGCAGCCCCTTGAAAGAAGTGCATATGGCCTAGAGGCACAAGATGTACTTGGGACCTCTGTTTTAGGAACGATACACAGCAGCAGTAGAGGGCAGAGGCTCACCAGAGGTCCCACCTCAGCGGGGCTGGTAGCTGACAAGCTGCTCCCTGACTTCAGCCTCACCGACGAGCGTGCCCTGACACCGACACATGGAGGTGTGCTGGGTAGGTGCCTCACTCCTAAGTGTATGTGCTTGCACCTCTTTTCCTCTCTCCACTGAACATTAGGCGTGTGAGGCCTGTTTTGCAGATAGGAGGAATGGTTAATGTGATTTGCTTGAGCTTCACTATATTTACATAAGATAAGATAAGTGGGTACAAACAAAATGTTTTTTTTCTCATGTTTTTATTTTTGAACTTTCAGCCTAAGTATAAATCCACTAAAGCCTTATTTGCCTGTATGAAGAGTTTTGCTTTGGAGGTTTTGAAGATGATTAGATGTAATGGTAATGAATTCTAAGCACGGAAATGATGATGTCTACTGCCAGCAACAATCATGCAAATTTGTAAATGTTTACAAATTTGCAAGCTAGACATATGCACCACTGAGACCAATATTGTAGTGCTATATTTAGCTTGCTCCTTTTCCCCCCCTACAAGATACTTACACAATAATAACTTCAAGAGAACAGCATGTATTCAGTTTTATTTAGATGAATCCTTTTAACTTAAAGTAAGTGCAGTGGAAACGTATGAGGATTTGAATAAAAGACTATGAGGTGCAAGTCCAGATTTGAGAAGGAAAAAGTGAAAGAGCTCAATGGATTTAACTTGACTATTTTCTTCCCCAGTAAGACATATTAGAAATGAAAGTCCAGTGCCCTCTATTGCTAACAGTAGTGATTGCTTCGCTTCCTTTGGCATGTCAAATGCATCTGAGGGAAGCCTTTGTTACTCTGCAAGAGTGGCTACAAAAACAAGAATGCGAAGACAAATGGTTTTAACATAATAAAAATGCATATATTCTAGTCAAGCTTCCTAATTCGACTGTTTTCCTCTGAAGTTTCAAACTAAAGGTCTGGCAGACAACATTATTTTAGAAATATTTAAAATGTAGTCTGTATTCACTCAGATGTTTCTAATGGCGAAAATGTATTGTCATGCAGATGCTTATTGTTTAAGATAATTTGCTTGTATATTTTTTGGAAGGGAAGTCACTTACAATGGAAAACATTTTAAGCCTTAAATTTGGTTCTGAAACAAAACATAACCTTTATATACGCGAATAAAAGACACCGAGAATATTACATCATCCTCAGGGGCTAGGCTGTAGCAGCGACAGCCTGACGCTGTCTGTAGCCGGCGGAGACTTCCCTGCTGAGGGAGGCCGCGGTGCCGGACCCGGAGCCCGCGTGGCCACCACCAGGGTCAGGCTCTGAGGTGGGCGTAAAGCTCTGGAGGAGACAGACCCCACCGTCCCCAGGGAAGAGCTGCTCCTGACCTGTGGCTAGTTTTGAATTGAAGCACACGAAGGGAAAGCAGAGAAAACCTGTCACTGCTTGCACAGTCAAGGGAGCAGAGCCGGGCCTCACTTGCAAGCAGAGGGTCCGCTGAGAGACGGGCGAGTAACCACGCTCCCTGAGCCCGCCGAAACGCCTGCAGATAACTGAGTGGAAGGAGAAGTTTTACTTCTCCTCAAAGTGAAAAGAATCTGCTCTCCAAGAGCTGCCTCGTTTTATTGAGGTCATTTAGACATTTTGGAAAAAAAGCAGGCAAAGGTGTAAAGTCTCCTGGCAAGGGGAGAATGTTATGGAAGAGAAGTGTTGGAGAACCCTGTCCCTTCACGCACACGTAGCAACACCTCCACTGCCTGAACATCAGCTTTTTAAAAATAAGAAAATGCAACCACGAACAATACAGAGGCAGTCCCATTAGTCTTTTGTTTACTTCAGATGTCTATTGTTGAGTCTCTGAAGCATAACCAAATCCATTTTTGTACCTTCTGGGTTTTCAGTAAAAGGGACTGGTACTGACAGTTTTAGAGGCATCTCCAGCTGAGTGACTGCCACAGTGGGTCGTGCAGCTTGTACTTCTGATGTTTGCAAGGACTGAGAAAATAGAGAAGACCTCCCTCTTAAACAGTGCTTTGTTTTTGTCATGCTGCATTGAGACACCAAGCGATTTCTGGTGTTCCTTGTCTTTACGGTAAATGCAAGGGGGTTAATCCTGTCTTTTAATCCCTGCCAGCATCCAAGCCTCTATGCTGGGCAGACTTAAATGTTGATAAATATTAAATTGATAGAGGAGACACGCCCGAAGTATTTTGCCAACAGTGAGACGAAAAATGACTTTGGAAACAAAATGTAAGAAGTCAACAAGTTCACAAATTTGAAAGCTTGTGCACACAGATGATGTTATGCGCAGAAGGTACTTGTGGCTTTACAGTGTGCTTACCTTCTGTTCATGCTAACATTCTTGGTCATATAAAAATCTATAAAGGCATATTCATATGTGGAAGAAGTTCTTGAATAAAATTCTGAGTAAAGTAAATGGCCATATTGCCATTAAAAAGCATATTAAAATTAATTTTAAGTTGTTTTTCATTCCAAAGAAAACTTACTTGAAACACAGCAGATATTCACACAGCATGCATCCCATTTTGTTGCATCATTAAAAAAAAAAAAATGCAGAATATGGAGACCTAACAGGTAGTTTACTGTACATAAATGCAAATAATTCTGAGCACGTGCTTTGCTTGACGCTTGCTTGTGTATTCTAGAGATATCCAAAAAAGGAAAATCATCTAACACTTCACAATGCAAATGTGTTTTCTGTAGCGGGTTTGAACAACATTTGGCTTCAAAAAAAGATGAAAAGCTGTTGCTTTAATAATACAGAATAGACACGATGGGCTTTTGGCGTGCTCTTGCAAGACATATTATAAAAAAGCTATTGGCATAAGGAAACCTGGTATTTTAAAACAGTATGTATCCCAAGGGCAGTGTTGATCACACTGAGCTGAAAAGCAAAGTTAAGCACTATTAATCTTCAGTGAGAGTTCTGGTTATTTGCCACACCGTAGAAGAGTAAAGTCATTTGGCTCCCACCTTAGTAAACTACTCTTTCTCATCACCTTCACTGTGAGAAGCATTTTAAAAGGCTGGCAACAGAGAGCAAGACAGAACAGACTAATTAGTTATTTAGGATGGATGAATACCATTCTTGGTGTCTTACCAATATCAAGTAATATGAACTATAAGTTTTTTTGATTTATTACAAACATGATGCAATTTTAAACCTGTATGACTTTCTGAAAGTTTTCTATAAAAAAAAATCTGAGGCTGCAGGTATTATCAATGTTTAGTTAATGGATTCAGCTGACATCTACTGTATGCATGTTTAATATGCAGCCATTAAAGATTTGGTCGGGGTTTCACCACAGATGCAATTTCAGGATTTTTCTAATACTCAATCTTTTGCTTGTCCTGGAATCAATGTTCTTGATTAATAACAGGTGAATATATAAAATGATGCCTGAATTTATCTTACAGGTGCTATCCGATGCTCCTTGACGTTTATCTCCAAATCTGTGCTCCTTTGGTGAATAGAGCACAACGTTGTTTTTTGGTTAAGTTCAGCATAACACTACCGACCCAAATCAGGAAATGGATATGTGCACAAAACCAGAAGCTTTTAAAGCAAACCAGAGAGTGAATATGCAGTAAAATTACAATACATCTTACTTCATGACTTGGTAAGTGCAACATTTCTCAATAACTCTTTTACCTCTTAACTCGAAAGAGCAAGCCCCCCNTTGAGAATGAATGCAATTGAGCCTAGTTTGCAGTTGTTAAAATAAATAAGTAAAAATGTGTGTTCATTGAACATGTTTGAATGAAAACAAGGTATCAGACAATGTAGGAAGAGCTCAGTTTGATTTCTGTGTTTTAGCTGAGAAACTGTTAAAGGCTGGATGAATCAGACAGATTGAGAAGACATCTACGCGGCAGTGGCAGGTACTGGTTCAACACACTGTATAAATACTGAGCTAGATGCAAATGTTTTTGGCTGGGAATGACCACAGGCTAATCTGTGGCAGTGTGGAGCTTAGGATAGTTTTATTTACTCTGTTTCTCCAATAGGCTTTTGTGCGGGCACTAAATGCTGTGTAAATGGCTAGGGCACCACAGCTCTCCAAATTAACTCTTCTGAAATTATCTACAATGACATTGAGGTTCGTCCTGCAAAGGCAGTGGTGATGCACTAGTTAGAAATCAATTCTAAAAACTGAAATCCTACACCATCTGCATACCCTACTGATTACTCTTTTATGTGAAAGTTAGGGATCTTTTCTAGTCTCCTCTTAGAAATGCATATGCAACTACTGCTTTGCTTTTAGAAAATACAACATGCCAACAGATATCAGTGAAGCTTGAGCACACTGATCTGAACCCCTAAGTACAGGATTTAATTTTAATTTTCCTACTGCTCACTAACCCATCTAAGCAGCTGTCTTCATATGACCTACAGGTTAATTGTCAAGATAGCACTTTGGACAGGATTAATAGTGAACCTTTTAAACCTGTGTTTTTGTGACTTTTTGCCAGCCCCCTTCCTTCCAGCTCCTTTTCATGATTATAAATTGTAGTCCCAAAATGTGGCTCAAGTGATGAAATTCATCTGATGAAGTTTGGAGTAGATTTGCCACAGTGGCTAACATTTTCACCTGAGTTACAAATGAAACTATTATTCTCTTCTCCACCAGACTACTCTATTCTCTTCTTCACCAGACTGCTTCCATCCCTGCATCTCTTTGAGCTCATTTTGTCGCAAGTGGCTTTCTTCATTTCTTTTAATTTGATGTCATTATGAGTGACAGCACAGAAAACTGAGCAGGTGTGTGAGCAAAAGCAGCAGTGCAAATTCCTCTATCAGATATCAGACTTAGGAAAGTTCAGTCTCTCTGTACCTCAAATATTTGACATACTTCCTCAAAAGGTCAGTAAACATTTAATTTGTGGCAGTAGTTTTCATTATATGCAGAAGGCATTTAAGCTACAATCTCAAGAAAGCACTCAAGTGAATGGGAGTCTTGAATATCTTCAAGTTGTCCATGAACTCAAGAGTCGGGGAAGAACTGAGACCAACACCTCACCTCATATCATATAATCCACATATGAACACTGGGTAACTACGAGATTATTTTGACTGCTATGTGGTTTGACTAACATTGCAAGCGTTGTCCCCTTCTCGGTTCTGCTATCCGTCCATATACCATTTAGCTGCTAGTCAAACAACTTAATTAGCAAAAAGTGCATTTCATTTTGCTGAGCGTTACTCTACTAGCCACCTGTATCTTAAATTAGGTTGTCAACCTTACCATCTTTGACACAGGTTATGTCTTTACTATGTTTCTTCACACGCTTACTACAATAATGACAATCTAATTCCACAGCCACCACACAAGCTACCTCCTTTTTTTCAGGTATTTCCATCTGCTTATAAAAAGCTGCCATTTGTCATAGCTTCTTGTTAAGATTACTTACTGAATGGTACTGGTTTTCCATGAAGCTGAATAATGAAATATTGGGTATCTTTAACCTTATTTTCATATTCTACCTTGTTCAGTAACAGGGGAAAACCAAAACATGCGGTACAGAAACTATCAAAAATTACCCCTCCAAATCTATCATTCTCTGATTTTTGACTCTTGCTCCTACCTCATTGAAGATTTCAGTGTTTGCATGAAAAAATGCACTGTCATACATAATGTCTTCATTATGTAGTGGAATTTTCTACCCTTTTGTAGCAGAAATGTGGACTATGTGGTTATGAGTTAAGGCAAAAACAATAAACAATGGGTAAGGGGTAATGAGAAATTTCTACATGATTTGTCTAACGGTACTGAAGCGTGGCATTAGCATCCTCCTTAGGAAATAAGTAACAGGTGAAACAAGGAGAGGACCAGCCGAGGCCATATCTATGGTCTGGACGAGATCCAGGAGCCTAAAGAGCATGCGCCAACTGAGAAGGTGAAAAGTTCAACTCTGAGGAAGACGCCTTACTTCATCAGGACGACCACCTGGACGACCACTAGAGGGGCTCTACGCAAGCGCAGAAGGAAGAAGATGATTAACATATGAAACATCTATGTTTCTACTACATCTAGTAGTTATCTAATCTGTTATCTAATACATCTAGGGGCTAGGCGGGGTTAGAAAATGAATATGTAGACAGGTTGCGAAACTTAATGCATATGTAATACTTTAGAGAATAAAAAGGAGGCGTGGGCTAACAACAGGTGAGCGTAACTTTGCGGAGATATCCCTTACGCTCCCGGCGCCGAAATAACCGCATACTTTACAACTTTGTGAGTTGTGAAGTGCTTCCTGTGAATCAGTTAAACCTCTGAATTTACAAATGATTCTGTGAACATTTGGTTTTTGATACTGCAGCTTAAAATATTGAAAATTGGTTCACAAACTAGCATCCTTTTATGAAACCCACTTACAGGTTAAGCTGTTGAATGTAAGTTCAAAAGCCTCAAGTTATTTACAAGGGTATAACCTAAACTGAAGCTGCCAAAACTTACCTTGTTTAGCTGATTGTCTTGTCTGTACTGAAAACAGGCAGTTTTATTGCTGACATTAAAATTGTCAGTACTTTGAGACACCCTTTCCATAGTGAGGGAACAAAATAAATTACCAGTATTTATTTATAGGGGGAAACTTTCCTTTTCTGTGTCTTTTTTTTTTTTTGGTGCTGGAATTTTCAGATTTGCATTTTAAAATTAAATGTCATTTACAAGCTCTTTCCTACATGCAAGTAAAGAACATTTCTATCTTCAGGAATGCTTTCTATTTTGAAGCCTACTATGCAATGATCAACTAAAAATGTTTAACCAGTGAGGCCATATAAGCTTATTTAAAATAAGGTAGAAGCATTTTTACAATAACTGTTGTGCATGTTTCAGAATTCCATCAGACAGCTGCTATACTTGAAGACTCCTGATATTTTAGCATTCTCCCAAAATACATAGTTAAGATTCTGCGTTTCACTTTCATTATTTCATATTTAAAAAGTTTAGAATCTGAGCAAAAGCTATCATATCCAGGACTAGATATATATTTTATGAAAGCTCTAATTATAGTTCTATTATTAAAAACTAGGTTACAATATGTTCCTGTGCTACCATTATGTAAGCCCTGCAGAACCTCATTACTTTATAAATAAAATTCTTTTGAGGACAAAGGAAATCTCTTTCTGAATAAAATATTAAAGTAATATGCTCCACATGTTTAAAGTTGCTTTGAGTTTCAAGCTATTGAATGCCATTTAGATGGTAAATCAAGAAGGTATCACTAAAGAAAATCATATACGATGCCTGTGGTTAGAACAGGGAAAGCACAAAGGTCTCCTGGATTACATTCTTCAATTTCTCCTATATTTGTCTCACAAACATTAAAAGCCAGTTTTTGGCCCATCTTACTGAAACACTGACGAGTTGCTTATTTACAAGTCACATGTTGTAATTTTTAAAGCACAGATTTTCTGTATAAACCACTTTCTGGCTAGTAAAAGGAGTAGGAATTAGAGAGTAACCTGCTCTTTTGAGAAGCCGTTAGAGAGAGACCTGCAATTGCATTTTGCCCAGTTTTTCAGTTTAGAGCACCCCACTCAACAAGCAAACAGAAGTTTGAGAAGAGACATGGCTTCACCCACAGCACTTGTAATCTTGCTGACAGTTCTGCTAGCTTTTCCTAGGTACCCTTTCATCGACTTTTTGGTAGCACTCCAGAGGTTTTTAGGGTCTGGACATCACAGGCAGGTAACTGCCAGGATGGTGTGGTTGAGAGTTTGTTACAGATCCCATGTTACAGACCTGATTCCTTAGCTACGAGTTCACAGCCGAACTCAGGGCTACGAAGTCCAAAGTATCTCCACACGCTCCCACTACAGGGTCACTGCAGGCACAGCCAGAAAAAGAACTACCACTTCCCTCTGGCCTGTGGCTTGAACAAGTAGATTTTTTTTTTCCCCACAAACAGTAATTATACATGGGTTCTTAGGTTATGGTAATGCATACATTACAACAATTTATTATTCTTCATATTAAAAGCATTATTTGCATTTACTTTAGCAGGCATGTGAAAGCTGCTTGCAAACATGAGTATTTTCAAAGCTTAGTAAAAGAATAAGCGTACTGAGGCACTGGCGGTCTATAGGCACTGAGTTTCCAGGAAAGGAATACAGCCTCTGGGGTAGTGCAGTACAGACCGAACACAAATTAAGATCTAGAACATTCACAACTAAGTTTTTACTTTGACTCCGTGAGTAGGGTGGGTTTTTTTTTCGTGGTAGGGAGTGAGGCTGGAAGACAGCACCTCTACAACCACATGGAAGTGGATGCAAACCAATTCTACAATGAATTGTACTTTTACAAAGCTAACAATGATGAAAAATCATTAACCAGGAGTAGCCCATTAACTGAAATCAATTCCACAGCTAGAAACAGAGGTGGATTTGAATCACTGAAAACAAGTCAGGAGAAGAAGGGGTATAAGCTGTAGATTTCACATGAAGATCCACTTTGATGTCTTGAAGACCACCTCTCCCAAGGCATCTTGGTCTTTAGAAGGGGCAGAAACACAGCCCCAAGACACTGCACAGATATTGACTAGGACCACTCGTATTACAGCAGAGTACAAATAAGGTCTCCTGTATTTCTGTCCTGAAAATCCTAGACAGAAATAAAACTTGTGTGGTCTGTGACTGCACTGAGGAGCAAACCATACTTTCTGCATGTGTACCACACAGGCAGCTAGCAGGTATTACTGAGCTTACCAGACACATGCGAATTCCCACTTCAGACTAACTATTCTGAAACTATTCTGGTATTAAGCATAACAATTTTGTAGGATGAGAGCAATTTGTCCAAGATTTAAAGATCAAGGGTTTTGTTGTTATTGTTGTTGTTGTTTTCATAGATTGATTGCTGAAATAAAAAGGCCCTGTCCAAAACACAGGTGACACGTGAGGCAGAGTAAAACTTGAACCCTACTGTTTAGGAGATTTTCCTCACAGTCCAAATGAAGTAGAGGAAGATTAGCATTTCTCTGGGATGTTGATGAACTCATGTTCACATGTAACTATAAATACTATTTATAGAACTGAACTGAAAGGTGGCTAAAATACTATTTATGTTTGCTCCATTGAACCAGAACTGGAGGAAATACATCTAGATCATTCAGATGACTGGGTCAAGTCTAACATTGACAACATCTGCTCATAGGTCATCATTTCAAAAACCTTCATAATTCTTGTTGCTCTTTTGCGGACTTGCTCTAGATTTCCTCAGTAATTACAAGCTTTGCTATTCCATAAAACAGCCATTTCTGAGCAAGCAACGCTCTAAAGAACATCACATTTTCTTCAGAAAAAAGCAACGGTTACTTTTAGTTTTCTGTGACCATAACAAGGCTTAACTGGCAATACATTTCAAATGAGCTCAGATCAGATGCCTGCTGCTGGGCCTATTTCTTTGTATGTAGAAGACTGAGATAGTACATTATTCAAGCTAAAGTCTCACTCTTGCCAAGTAAAATAAAATAATTACATCTCTCACCCTCTGTCAAGCACTTCCATTATCACAGCCATAATAAATTTGCTTGCTTTTTTTTTTTTTTTTTTTTTTTTTTTTTTTTTTTTTTTTTTGGTCTGTTTTGCAATAGTACCATGTTGGTGATTCATTTTGTTTGTGATTCACTGCACTTCTCAGAGCTTTTCTCTACTTTATTATTGCCAGCCCAGTTATTCCCCTTTCTATTTGCATACACTTTACTTCTGTCCTAAATATAATACTTCACACTTGTCTTGTAATTCATCAATTGATTGAGACCATTTCTTCAGGACTGTATTTCATCCTGATCCTTTCCTCCAAACTTCTAGATATCTCTGCTGTAAAGATGCTGAACACAAATGTGTGCTGTCTAAATCGCTTGAGTCACTATTAGAAAATGCTCCAGACCATGGAAAAATCATGTGGGACTCCTTGTTTGACTGCACCACTGCTGAGCATGTTTTTCAGCATTATGGTGGTTATATTCAAATTATCTTACTCCTCTTTTTCAATGAGAAGAATCAGATGGGACATAATCAAAAGCTAGACTAAACGCAAAATATACCACAGCTACTAATCCATTATTCTCTATTGCCAATTATTCCCTAGCAGATAAAATTACAGATTATAGGGTTGATTTATTTTATTACTGGCAAATACAGTTTGGTAATTATCTGCCAGGAACTTCAAAAATGTTTAATCAAATTAATAGCTTGAGCTCAATTTTTACTGGGGATTAAAGATAAAATTATTATATACTGCCGAGGGAGAGGGAACTCCTTTAAATAAGTTAGTTATTTGTTCTTTTTTTCCATATCTTTACCATGCTCTAAGAGTTCACAAAGGTAACTATTTCAAAACGTATTATAATTGACTTCCATTATTTGCTGACTTAATCGCACCTCTTATCTTTGACCTTGCTCCTTTCCAACCCATCTGGTTTTGTTCAATTTGTGATTGCAACTAGAAACAAGAAAAGACAGGCCCAATAAAAGAAACTCCTTTGTATATTGGGAACGCAACAAAGAGTCCAAGAAACAGTAAGATATCTGTGTAACTAGTTTGAGAAACGGCAAAGTAAATCTAGGCAGAGAGCTGTTTGAGAAGAGGATGGTTTCTTACATTTCAGTTCCTACTGAAATCAAAAGGGAATAAAACATGATCATTTCTGCTAATAAATCAGTCAGCTGCGCTCAGTAATACCTGCAACTTATCATCGTTATATTGAAAAATAAGCCTCAGTGGAGGAATATCATTAAAAAAAATACACAAAACATATTTTGATTTATAAATAATAATAAAAAAATTACCTTAGCAAACTGTGCATTTATCCATTTTGTGAATGTTTTCTTTTGAACATCTTCCCGTTCATCTGCCAGAGAAAAGTAAAGCACTTATTAGAATTATTCAACAAAATATTACAATATTATTGATTAAAGCTTCAGTCCTGGTTTGCAGTAAAGTTACTACTAATAATTCAGACTCATTCAGGGCACCTGTTTGGATGTATTCTGTCCTTTATAATTACATCAATGTATTTTTAAAAGTCTACAGGTTCCTCGATTCTATTGATATCTAAATCATGAGTACGGTTGTGATGCAGAATGGAACTGGACGCACCGAGGTACAATTCTGATGTATTTTATGTAGAAAAAGAAAGATGCCTTCATCTTAGAACCTAATGAGCATTTTCTCAAATAGATCTACAAGGCATCATCCCTGAAATAAAACAGAAAGGCGGACTTCTTTGTATGGCAATGTCAAACCAAATTAGAAGTAAAGGGCATATGTGGAAAAGGCTGCAGATGCTTATACTAAAACAAAGCTTAATCAATGCTGTCTTTTGGTTTGCAGTAAATTTCTCTACACTCCTTAAATAAAAAGGGATATTAAACTCCCATCTGAAATGTTCAGCAATTAATAATGTTAATGGATTCAACTGAATTTGAAAGACAGGTATGGATGTGCTGCATGAGAAATGCACAGCATTAATAATGCACTTTGCTTTCCCCCCCTCCACCCCTCCAAGGAGACAATCCAAGGCAAATCTTTATGATATAAATATATCTTTTGTTCTTAAAACCTCACCTCAATAGCAGACTTTAAAAGTGCCTTTTCACAAGAACGTTTTCCTTTCTCAACGGTACAATATACTCATGAGAAAAGTAATACTAAGGCTGCTATTTCATTACGAAAAACTTCTGCATACAGAGCAGGTTCTAATTGCTTTCAGAGGATCATTAGTGAAAAAATCTACAATGCTACAGTATTACTGGAAACATTTCATAAAAGTTGGGCATTATATACATATATATACATTCTGCCACTAATATATATTTGCTACAATGAACTTTCTATTGCTATCTATCCCAAATAATGTTGCTTGCTTCATCAGAAAGCAACAAAATGTGGAGGAGATCCATGCTTTTGGTAATTAATGATGCTAAAGCTGTTAAAATGTTACTTTTCCCCACAAGCATCACTTCCATCATTGTAAGTAAACTGGTTATTATGGAAGTTTTGACTTCTTCCAGCCATGTGCAATAGGCAGAAGATGGGAGAAGGAAGATGCATTTTGTTGAAAGATGGTGAAAGATACATATTTAATCTGATGTTGTATTACAAACTTCTTCAGCAACTTCATATAAAATATTACATATAAATAGCTATTTCTGTTTAAACATATCTAATAAAAACACCAAATGCAACCTTAAAATAGGATAGAAGAAGAATATGTGAGATTTAGCAGGGAAAAGGAGAGGCAAAAATGCCTACCTGCCATCTTCTTTTCTACCCCGGGCTACTGTACAGCATATTCAGTAACAGTGTGGATTTGTTTTCTTTTTCATTTTTCCACAAAGATCTATGCAAGAGGCTGAACTGCTGATCACCAACTAATTCATGTCCATTGAGCTAATAATATATATATATAGGTTCCCTGAGGAAAAAGAAAGCTAAACCAAAAATTTGAATGTCTGAAACTTTTTCAAAGTTCAGGCAATGCTCTGCTACCTTCCTAAACACAAATCTCTTCCATTGCTGTTATTTTTATACAGAGATAATTTCAAGCGCTTTTATCTCTAGATGCTTGCTCTGACAAGTTTACAGCACAGCAATTTGTTAGTGGCAGCCTCCTAACCTAAAAAAGAGCCAATCTTTTGTTAGTGCCCAGCACGATTTCCCCACAGTAAGCAAGACTATTTTTTTTTCCCCAAAAAAAGATGTTCTGCTAACCCAGATGTACGGGTTGAATACTAGATGTTTAAGCTAAATGACATTTGTCTAGGTGCTGTAGAGATGTGCCAAGAACACTCAGCTGCTACTTCCACACTGCTGTGCCTTATAGCAGATCCTTTAGCAACCACCCGATGAATGCCCTTGCAGGTGTTGTTACTGCGAGGCAATACGAATAATCAAGGGGGCAGGCAGGTAATTCCTTCAGCTGCTCCAGGGTGATGTAGCATGTTTACTTCTTTCCTTTCAGGCTGGAAGAATTACAGAATAGCAGGTAAATCTGAACACAAAACTCTGAGTAGATCCTGAACACCCTTATTACAGTAAGGCTGCTATCACTTCCCACAGCAATAATATGGTTTTCTCAAAATGCTGGGCATTGACTGGAAAGGAAGAGGCTTACTCTCCTTTCTGTAGGTTATGAACTCAGATAACAAACCCACTGAGGTCTACAGAAGGCCTTCTGTAATGTCAGGAAAAAAGATACTGACCTATGAGATTTATCTGATTTCCATGTGCTACAGCATCTATTACCACTGCACAGACCTCGTTTTAACTAGAACGCATTCACAAATGGGTATTATGGTTCTGATGTATTTCTGGTAGGATGAGCATCCAGCTTTGCAACTGCGAATACAAACCTCTCGAATTAGCTAACTGCACATTTGACTTTAAAAGTATTATTCCAGGCTAGAGTTCACAGGAAATTATGGCTAGGAAAGAAAGTGCAGTATTAATGGAGCTAATCATCTGACAAAGGGCATTTCTAAGACTTAATCAGGTGACAAGGCTAATAGAGACAAGTGGTACACTGAAGAATGCTTAGGAGCATGCAGTCAGGATTCAGCAGAATAAAGATGCTATTATTAATGGACAGTGGATACCAGACAACTTGCCTAGATACTTAAGGAAGTATTTCATGTTTGCAACCCACTACTCAAAACTTCCTTTTATTTTCCACCAAAATTATGTTGTCATCCCTTAGTAAAACTACACTTACTGTTTCCAAAACAAACCTCACCCCAGATACCACCTAACATACCAAGAGGATTTTATATGAACTAAGGTTCCAACATGTACGGTACACACATAACTACATCATTCCTTTTTTATGATATAAGCCATTCCCCCTAGAAAACCTGGAGTGGGGGGAAGAAGCTTCCACTGTTTGGCACATCCATTCCACTCTTGTGGAAAATCTTCAGCCTCTCTTACTCCTGACACACCTGAATAAATAACACTTTGCAGACTCACAGAATGTCAAGAGTAAGTACAGCCCGTTCTTGAAAGATAGAAGACATTGAAGAAAAGTGAGCTGGCACCTCAGGACTATGGGAAATGAGCTGTACCCTCAGATTTTCAGCTTTAATTTGAAACAAACAAACATTGTCTTTAATGTAACAATAACGAGACTACATAACATGAGTGGAACATTTGAATCACTGCTGAGACAGGCAGCGAATGGAAGCCTGCTTGTGTGTGAGATTTTATGCAGTCTTCAGCAGGGAGAAAGAGGCTGGAACACAGGCAGGGAAGGAGGAGACTTGTCTTACTCTATTAACCACTGTTGCTCTGAGCTGTGTTAAACGATAATCAAATAGCTATGTTTTGTCTACCAGGAACTGTCAGGGAGAAAAGAAAAAAAAAAAAAAGAAAAGGAAAGAGAAAGAAAGAGGATTTTTCCCATAAAGGGGCTGGAAACTTTGAAACAATGGTGTCAAGGCAGGTGTCAATTCCTTCATTCATGGCAACTGCAGGTTCACCTGAACACTACACTTCAGAGAATAAAACCATCAAGATTACTATTTGATTTTCTAGCAGCCAAACAATGCAGATTTAGAAAAGGCCAGGATTTTCTTCAGCGAGTGGGAGTGAGCACCAGCAATGGTGGGAGTGCTAGGAACAAAAGAGGCCACAGATAGTCACATCACTGATACTCTGGCTCCATCGACTCACTATTCTGAGAGATTTCCAACACATTGTTACAGTACTCTGCCAGTAAGTACGACTGCTGAGAAATGTTCCTTTCCCATTCTCGCTTATCTGAGGGGGAAAGAAAAAATCAATGCAATACAATGACTGAATGCTATTTGAGTGGCCCAGCTTTGATTTTTAGTCATTGAGGTCACCCAAGACATTCACAAGCTGACAGGAAATACAATAGACTGCTTTGACAGACAGCCAATGATTTTAAGTCTATTGCTTATGTGAGGCAATATGTAACATGAATTCATTGTCCATCTGTCATAAATATACTGATGAGGAGTGTGTTAACTTTATCTGAATACTGTTAAAGCTCCCTGTTCCCTGTGCTACCCCGGAGATTTTACTGTGGAACCTGAGTCAAATCACCATCATCAGACCATCTCAGGCTTCTCAAAACACTGATGAACCTATTCAAAAGCTCAGCACAAATGACAGGCTTCAGCATTCAGAAAGCCCTCATTAATACATACAAAAAAAAAGTACAACCCAATCCTCCCAGAAATAGTATATCAACATTTTCTGAGGACATTTTGAACAGATCTAGGCAAATTTAGGAAAGGAGCAGGGGTATTACCATACCGAAAATATTTAATCTCAGTTCTGCTCCCCCTTCCTCAGACACAGGAGTTCAGGGATGGAGTTCAGCTGCTCTGAGGGGACAGGAGGGAGAACAGCTCTAGGGCCACACCGACCGGATTTCTACTGACACTACAGGCCTAGACTGAACCCCAGCCTGAGAGAGACTCACATTTTCCTCATTTCATTGTGTTAGCTGGAACTGTTCTCTCACTATAAATGCTTCAGAAAAAAAGAAAAAAAAAAAAGTGGTTCTTGACTTTTCTTCTTTTTTAATTCTTTGAGGCATTACAACTGTTGCTAGAAGGTTCTTGTTCCTCTGACCTAACTTTGCCTAATTAGTTACTGAGGGAAAAACTGCAGAGTGCTTTTGAGGACTGGTACAGAAGTCGTGGGGTGGATTCTGAGCGGGAAGGAGAAAGGACAGAGAACGTAACAGAGTGCCAGCGTGGCAGGGAAAGGGAAAGGCAAAGGGAAGGCAAGGGGAAGGCAAAGGGAAGGGAAGGCAAAGGGAAGGGAAAGGGAAGGCA
>VXAA01007019.1:58326-107989 GCA_013399115.1 Anseranas semipalmata
GAAGGGGTGGGCTGGGGTGGGACAAAGGAGGAGACAGAGACACCGGGAGACACCTTCTCCCTGGTTTGGGGGAAGAACAGAGCATGGGGAAGAAGAAACAAAGGTGGATGGGAAAAGGAGGAGACGAGCACTTTCTGGAAAGAAAAAGGGGTGAGGCACTGATTTTGATATTGCTAGCGACACAACATTGTACACAGCCAGTATCGTGTAGCTAGAAGCTCATGCACAGGGAAGCAGTGGATTTGAACAAAAGTACCACCTAAGCGTGTGCAGCAAAGCAACGCAGTGTGATCTGCCTCCCTGGGCCATTAACCGCTTAGAGAAAAAAAAAAAGAAACAACAAGATTTGACAAGGATCCAAAAATATCAGGATAATGCAAACAAACTACATATGAACACTAAAATAATAACGGGCAGCTGTGAAATGCACACATAGATCTAGGTTTAAACAAATTCATGTAATTTGCTGCATGTTTGTTAAAAAAACACACACAAAAAAACCCACACCATTACACCATTTCAGTCTTTTCCGCTAAATAAGCTGCAGCAGGTGCAACTCCCAAGACAAAAGCTGGAGCACAGCTATAATGGAGTTCAAAAAAAAAAAAAAAATTAAGTAAACATATCATGAGGTACCCAGCTCTGATTCATACATTGGTAATGGTATTCCCAGCAGTAGGCCCTGTCCTCCTCCAGTCCACCGCTCACAAACACACGCTGGGAGCAGAGCGCACGTCGCCACGTCTGTGGATTTGGCCCAGGAGGAAGGAGCAGAATAACAACAATAGGCAATAACCCTTCTGAAGGCCCCATGGGCTCGTCGTAGTCTTCGTGCTGGCTGGCTGCTAAGCGGAGTACCTAATGACTTGACTGCACAGGTTGCAAAAAAAAAGTACTGGGAATGGGTAATAATGCTTTGTGATCCAGGAAGTTTTTCCGAAAGGGACGTCACTCCTAAGATGCAACTTAAAAAACCCCAGTGTTTCAATACATCCAAATTCTCTGCAAAAAATATAAATAAAAAACTTCTCAAAATTAAAAAACAAACCTATCCCTCTCTGCCTAAGAATCTGGTCCTTAACAGTGAAGTGGTTCAGCTTATGACTTATATTTATGTGGAAATACATAATCATTCACTTGGCTATTCAGCTTTGTATGAGCAGTATCCCCTTTATTGTCTCTTCTTCAGTGTCACATACATAAATTGACAAATGAAAACTAGGCCTAATATTATATTAGTATTATTACTATATTAATGTAAGCACATGCTATTTTAGCATTACCCCATCATTATGATAATTTCTGAACAGCATAGATGATATCTCATAGCCTAAAATGATGTTACACGTTTGCTTTCACTCAGACCCCCATGATGGTTAGAAGTGCTGTACCAAATGAAACCACCATAGTTTGCTGGAACTTCCAGAATATCATCTGATTTAACTGTATTACCAACTTCTCGCTAAGAGACACCAATGAAATCACGTTGCCAGTGCCTCTGAGTACCTTGAAAAAATACTGATAAAGATGATCTAACAGCATTTTCTGTTCAAAGCAACAAAAGGCATTTGCAGGATAAGTCCATTTATTACTATAAAGTATATAAAAAATCATTAAAAATTTACTTCAGAAAATTTGGGGAAGGTTACCAATGTTACCAAAAAGTGAAAGAAAAAAGCGAAGGCTCTATTTGGGGGAAATACCTTACTATTTCTATTTTGATGGATTATTGTGAATAGATAGCTTAATTCCTCTTCGTTCTTACAGATTAGGGAAGCACAAGCTAAATGCTCGTGACAGCAGTGATGTTAACTAGTATAAAATCAACAGGTATGCTGTTTGCCGCATAGAGTTACTATTGGTACACCTACACCCCCTTCAGGAGGCCACAGCCCCAAGCTATTTTCATGGGTTGCTCCCGTGGAGGAAAGGCGGCCCAGCTGGGACGGTCTGGTCGGCCCAGTCGGGTCGCATGGCCACAGCGAGCGCTCACGTACGGCCCTCACGTACGGCCGGCACCGTGAAATCCTCATCAGCTAACGCCAAATAAAATTGTTTTGTGTACACTGCACATTTAGTGACAACACGTAATAAATGTTATTAATCCTCTGTATCAATGATGTGAGAATTGCTGAAACTAATTCGGAGTGAAAGCAGGCTCCCTCAGCACTGCTAATATCACCGGGCCTGCTCTAAGCTAACCCCAAAATTATAAACATTTATCAGATGTGTATGACAAGTTACATACAAGAAAACAGCAGCGCTGGCAGACTGGATTTCAGGAATGTCACAAAAATACCACAAACTAAGAAACATGTTTTTGAAAAACTTTAAATGGCTATAGCCTTTATGTTTTTTAACCAGGAAAATTGTTACAGAAAATGTAAGGCTGAAACTGCGGTAATGGATCTGGGGCAAGCAGCAGAACAGGGAGGCTGCAGGTTTCTTGTTGGGGTGGTGGTTTTTTTTTTTTTTTTGGTAGTTGTTGTTGTTTGCTTGTGTTTTTTAAACTTGAGAGGGCAGGTCACCATTTCATTGATCAGCAGGCAACCCCAGACTGAGCTGTGGCAGAGGCACTGTGTGGGAGTATTATTATAACTGAAGAATAAAAAAAGTCAAGGTTATGCAACTAGCTAAAATTACCCAGAGTTCTCATATTCACAATGTTCATTAAAAAAAATACACATTTTGTTGTTGTTGTTCAGAAAACAGTAGATAAATGAGTACTCTTAGACTGATGTCTTTCCTTATCTGGAAATTTTTATCTTCTATGTTTCTGTTTACGTTCAAATGCAAACAATAAAGGACAAGGGACCAAGGGTAGTAAGGTTTATTCATGAGCAGCATACATCAAAATGGGAAAATAAGAGCCCACAAACTTTCTGAATGATAGACTGTGTCAGCTCATAACCAATGAAGCTGAATGAAGCATCAGGATTTAAAGAGGTCATCAGGGTCTAAAATATGGCAGTAGGACCTACTGCTTCACACAAACTGTTTCCTAATGTAAAAATAAAATTGCTTTACTGTTTTCAGCAAATGCCACCTAGTGATACATAGCTGCACAGCTTGGAAGCTCTTGGATTTTTATGTATTTTCTCACAGATTTTCTGATTTGTTTCGAAGAAAAAAAAAATAGACGTGCTTTACACAGTCACAGGCCATCAAAATTCATGTCAGATACATGCAGAACAGAGACAGAGGAGGATGGGTTAATAACACATGTAGGACCAACATTTGTTTCAGTTAGTATTAAAATATTCATTACAAATAACCACATTAAGTACACAGTGGTGGCTAACATTAATCCGTAATATTTCAAGTTCCCTTTTTGTTCCTCTGTCACAAGCAATTAGAGAACAGGCTGTTCTCATCTGCTTGAGTGACTGCTGTCTACTTTCTTTCATCTGACCCAATTAGTGTCTGAGTCAATTAGCATAGGCTGCCACTGAGACATGTATCAGAGAAGTTTGTTATTAATGAGACCAAGGTGTTAATATGCAATTGTTTACAACACACACACACCTTATTCGTACAGTGAAGCAAAGCTGATAACATTTACTGGCCCCTACAGTTAGCCTTCACCTTAGTGTATACCATTTGCAAAACTTTGAAAGAAAAGAAAACAAGCTTCTTAGGGCAGCTGTACAAATTAAAGGTAAGTGATCGGTGTTTTCCACTCCTTTTTTAACATTATTTGAAGTAGCCAAAGTAATGATGAATGTGTCTGAATCAAAGTTCAAATTTATTTCATTCACAGTGAACTATTATAGTTCCTATGTTGCTGGGTCTCTGAGCTTCCTTGCACCATCCCCAAACATTCCCCTCTCAAAGCAGAAATACAGGATGCTCAAAGAGTAAGATAAAGCATTTTGGAAACCCTTAGTGATATTGATCGATTGGAGAAACAAACAATCAAATAAACAAACAAAAAACCCACCCCAACCTAACAGAACAGAATTTAATTCCTCTAAAACTCTTCCAATTTCACAGCTGCTTTATACTGTTTGTAATGGTTCACTTGTACAAGTGCCGGTGAAGAAGCTTAAATTTTCAAAAGTACATGATAGGTTATAACAAATCGGTGTACTAAATATGCTTGTCTTGCATTGCCCCACATTTGGGAAAACAGCTACTATTTCACAGAGGTGAAGGATAGTACAAATTAGATCAAAGTCTAAATTCAGCATTTGATAGAAATCTCAGATTACAAAGCACATTGCATGTGCCTCCCAAACAACCCCTACAATATCAAGCGTCCTTGGAAGTCATTGAATTTCTAGACAGCTCATGAATTTCTAGCCAGCTCACGCTTTGCAAACAGCCCTAATATTGACTACAGACTCTAAGTAGTTCTTCCTCCTGTCTGCTTTCGAAGCTTCTCATTTTTCATTTAATAGCTTTAGTTAGGAAGTAGCTGCTCAGCCCCTAAGACAAAGAAAAAGACATTCAGATTGGAAGAACTGTGCGTGTTATTTGATTTGGGTTTTGTTTGTTTGTTTGTTATTAACACATTGAAAAATTTGAAAACAATATAGAAAATTAGTTTTACTCTTCATCAGGAACATGGTGACCACCATTACAAAGAAAATGCACTTTTCATTAATTTTAAGACAAAATGTATTTAAGTTAGAATTCAGCAATGAATTCCAGAGCCACCAGTAGTTCCAACCCTTTTTTTCCACAGTGAGAAAAAACTATCATTATATGGAATAGGCATTATAAGCTGTAGAAATTTTGTCACTGTAGACAAGAGAAGCTCTCCAGGGGACCTACCATTTTTGTCCATCCAAGTCACACAGTGCATGGCACTGGTTTCCAGTCCAACACCTGTGTGTCGAGGACTGCTGGCAACGTCTGCATTTCTGTTTGGGCGGTCAGCCACAGGTCCCACTTACAAACATTTTAGCTTCTATAGTAACATTGGAACAACATACTTCACCAAGTGTTATTAAACACGGCTTACAATTCTGCAATACAGGATCTGCTGGAAGTACTAAGGAATCCTGTCCCAAGCCCAGCTACCTGGCATTAGTTAAACCTGAATACTCCGTTCTGGGCTAGGCACAGAGCTCATCCACACACAGGGATAAAGCGCAACGTCTTGATGTTATCTTGGGAGTGCTGACTAGAAAGATTGGACAAAAATAAAAGGAACAGAGGTAGAAATAGGAAGGAAGAAAGATATATAATACACTTATCCCTATACTGAGCCCTGTTCCCATGATGATCGGGGGGAGAGATCAGTGGGAACAATTTTTAGAAAGGCAAGATATTTTTCTACTAAGAAATTCAGTACAACAAACTCAAAAAATGTTGCCTGACTCACCTAGTATTCCTCAAGCTATCTCCTCATAACAGTTAGGACAAAACCCAGAAATGTGAATTGTATTGACAAGGAAGATTGATTTATAACATTGACCTAGGAACACATCTGTTAGGATTTTTTTTTTTTTTTTTTGAGTAACTATGCAATCCAAGTAGTAGTATATGAAGGAATTGACGTGGAAATATTAAAAGCAAAAGACAGCAGACAAAATGGCCTAACTGGTTGTCTTTGAAAAGTCATAGCATTGCTTTAACTTTGGCCTGTCAAAGACAATCAGCGGGATTAAGAAAATATTGGGTCCATACTGAACATCGTAATATTATCTGAAGGTTTTAACTGAAAATAGTTGTCGATTAGGATGCGAGAGTGATGAGATCAGGTAATATATGAGGTATGATAAATTATAAATGATGATTGATTTTGTAACATCTAGAAATTACTGATAATAATACTGATAATCTAGAAACCCCACTTCAGGATGTTTGAAGCACTAGTGAAATAGTGGTTAAAGTCTGATTTAAGACGAGAACTGTTCATCTTCTTATTCAGTGGACATTGTCAGAGGAAGTCAGGTATTTGCAATAGCCATCTGTTTGTTAATTCATGCAGATCTCCTCCCCTCCCAAAAGAAACTAGGATTTTCTGGCTGCATCAGACATGAACGTTTTAGATATATCTACAGCATTTGCCACCTGTATGTATTCTGTGCATTGATCTGGGACTTTTCATTTCATATATCATTCAGAACTGCCTGCAGTGAATGATTTCATATCTGTAACACTAAGTGAAGATTAAGAAATATAGTATTGATGCTAGGACAGTTACCTATTATAAATATTGATTTTGATTTCAATTCAGTGTCATCTCATAAGCTCTACAGAGAGGAGTTGCATCTCCTTAATACAGATTCAGTATAGAAGAAGAAAAACATCTATTTGTCATTCTTTTTAGTTGTTCTGTTCCAGTCTAGACAACTCAAGGCAAGCGTGACATTTCACAACATCATAAACTACGCTCAAGAAGCATATTGTTATTCTATTCCAATGTTTTAGCAACAGTAAAGAACAGTAATTTTCTTTGTTGTCTTATACCTTCTAGGGGCACCTCCATCAAACCACATAGATATTGTGGTCACATCAACCCCAATAGAGAAACAGAAGTTGAATAGTTATTGGAACTCAAGTTTTGCCTCCTACCTCAGAGGACTCTAAAAAATACCAACTGAAAACATTCAGGGCTGTGCACGGTAGAAAACAAAATCCTGCAGAGGGAAGGAAGGAAGGGAAAAGACATCTCCAAGACAGACAGACTCCTCTGCTCCCCCTGCCCCTACAAACCCAAACCAGTCCTAATTTTTTGAAATTAAACTTGGAAATAGATTAGGATTTCTTGAGCAAACTTACTAAAATCTAACCTTTTCCTTCTAGAGTGGATGCTTGCCAAGACAACCCGGACATTTCTTCAATTTATAACATGCATAAGAAGATATAATTAACAAAAAAGTGAAGAGAGAAAGGATATATGTTTTGTTACGGATTTTTCATACCTCTAGTAAATTCCGATTAAACATTTCATTGCACCACAACAAAACAAGATGGGAACGGGAATGCCATACAATGCATGCACATAGTAAATAACTTGATTTTCTACAAAGTTTGACAAGGTTTGACAAGGCTTTTGTTTTGCAGCAACCAGAATTATAAGCATAAGTAGGGGATCTAATGCCTTCTAACTGCATTTATATTCCATTCAGTAACTCTTTCCAATGATCAGTCTAATGCAGCACCTTCTCGGTAGGAATGTGCCAGAAGTCATATTTTAAATAGAAATCCAAATACGTTAGGCAAATGTGAAATACATGGATAGCTTACTGGGAGAGGAAAGGGAGAGGAAATGAGTATTCATCTCCAAAAGCTATGGATAAAATCTCACCTGAGAGGCTGAGATCATTACATACTAGAATATCTTAAGGTAGGACATTCTGACAAAACAGATACCAACTTCAAAATAGTTAAAAAGTAAACTTAGTACAAAAAGTGAATTCCGTCTGAATTACGTACTTTACGGTTATAATAACTTTATTACTTTCCAGTTCTCTAGTTGTTCAATTCCATAATCTCAAGCAGCTGTATCAAGCTGAATAAAGTTACCCCATACAAAAATGGAATTGACATCGAGTACGTCTCTGAACAGCCACACACTCACAAAAAGCAAGGAAAACAAATTAGACCGCCTACGTCAGTTGACAAGCATGTGCAATATTCAGCAAGAGAGCAAATTCAGACAGCACTACACACTATCCAGAACCATTCGCTGCGTCCATCATTAGAGAACGTATTTCCCCTTCCCTCACCCAAACTGAATCTAATCCCCATTTTTTTTCAAAATTCCTCCGTAGTTTAATAATGAACCTCCCTTGCATACCCCTTATTTTCTTTTAGGTTTTCACATGCCAAAATTTGAATCTGGTTGTACTTTCTCTGCATTGTTCACACTAGCACTGAGGAACTCCTGAACATACAAAATTCTCAGGCCAAAAGCGTAACAGGATTAAAGAGGATTTATAAAATTAATGGTGGCAAGGTGTTCAGATGGACCTGAGCACAATTAAGGCAGTCCTTAGCTTCAGAACCAACTAACTACTGATATCCAGAAGCTGAGAGGTATTATGAATCGTGTAAATGAGTCTTGTTTCACATTATTGCTAGATGGACCTTTAGGCCAATTCGGTGCAGATCGGGATTTGACTTCTGTATCTTGCTCCTCTTTGAGTACTAAGATCCTTTTACTTAACTCGCAAAAGGAGCGTTCTTTGGCCAACACAAGAACCCAGCACAATCGTATATATTTGTGAATTTTGAGAAGTGAGGAATGAACTGGCTATTCCACTAATAATTGCAATGCCTAACCACTAATTTAGCAATCACACAAATAATGTCTATGTTATTTTGGTATTTCTACATAACTAATTGGCAGGCATTCTTCATCACGATCATCAGCTTGATGACAATGACACAGGGAGGTTAAATATCTAATTAGCCATCAAAAACAATGCTTCTATGACATTCAGGCTCCACCAACATCTCAGCAGAAGTCAGGGAGTTTGTAACCAAACACTGGTTTTCGAAATGAAAAATACTGCCATTCTCATAATGGAACAAGTAGAAAATCAGGCAACAGGCAGCTAAAGCAGTAAAAGTAACATGGTGGGGATTTCTTAAACAAACAAACAACTTATAAAGGCTAAATTGACATGACCGTCACATTTCAACCAATGCAAATAGCACTCAGTTCTCCTCTTCAATTCTGTTTTATTTTGCAAGTGAAAAAGGAACTGAAGTGTACTTCAAGTCTTGAACATTCTTCCTCCATTCATAGTTCAGTCCAGAATGGAGAAACAAACTTTGGGAATATACGACTAATTAGCGTAATATCTGAAGAGTCCACTGTGCCTAAAAACTCCTCCTTTTTCATTTTTTTTCTGTTCAAACCAAACACAAACGGAACACTTAAAGATATGAAAAAAGCACAGATAGCTTCTAAATTGTGTTTGTTTCCATAATGGGGCACGCAAATATTCTGTAATAGAATGAAATACAGGTATTGGCCTCCTGTTAGGTTTTATACATCATAAGGAACTACCCAGAAAAACAGACTGAACATCTGGACTGAACAAAGTGAGCCTGTCTACTAACTTATTACGTAGAAAGAATTTAATCATCATTTACCACTTCCCCATAAAGATTGTTGTGGTCATGAGAAAATAATTTACAGTGCTAACAACAAATATATTGAAAGCACTACTCATTGGGGCAGGGAAAGGAGCAGGACACAGAAGCAATATAAACACAAAATTTAAAAAAGTTAGGGAATTATGCTCTTAGTAAAAACTGTTACTACACTAAATGGAACTATGACTTAATGTTTCATTCTTGTCTCTATATAAATGCATTAAAACTGTGAGACAAAACTATAAGGTATGAAACATTTGTTTTCACTTACAGAGCTTTTAAATTTTTCCAGACATTTAGATGGATAGTTGAGATTTCCAGATTCACTCTGAATAGTGAATGATCATCCAGAGAAAGTCACATTAGCTATTGTTATTTTTATTGCCTTAATGCTCTTTGCTATGCTTTTTGAAGTATTTTTTCAGTCATTTGGTTTGTACCACATGAACCTCTCAGAAAATGAGTACAACTTAAGTGATGCTTACAAAAGATATAATATTCAAATATATTCAATCAACCAACCCCTATGACAACTTATCATCAGAACTTAAGTATTTTAAAAGTTGAAAATGTTTATAGTCCAAGAACAGAAACAGTTAACTTAATTCTTTTTCCTTTTAGCTGCTGATTTATTGAAATGCCCCCGATTTAAGGAGAACAGTAAGTGTCAGCTGATTTTTTATTTCAAAATAGAACAAATGTACATCTGCTTTTCTATTTACTACACTGTCAAGACATTCCCCACAGCAGTCTCATGGAAGTTTAGGGCTCAGCTAGAACATGCTGTGTATTTTGAGTTAAAAAAAGAAAAAGTGTATGGGCAGAAGAAAAAAGGAAAAAATTACTTTTCCTATTTCACAGATATTTGGCAAATAAGTCACTCTCCTAGTTAAAAAGAGGGGAAAAGCAGTGCCATCGCTTGAAACAATGCCTGTTGCTGGATTACTAAGCGTCATTAGTGAGGATTACAGTCTTGGTAGACTAAGCAACACAGATTGAAATTACTGCAGCAAGTATAACGCCAATGCTAAGAAAAAAAAAGATATGGAATTATAGCCGGGTATCAATATGTAAAGCTTAATAGCTTTCTCAAATGTTGTATTCTCATAGACCTTTATATCTTTGAAAATGCTTCTATACTTAGCAATTTCCTAAGTAACATACCGTGAGTAGGACTGTAGAGAGAGTAGCAGAGAAAAATACACAAAAGTTGCCTTTGATTTACTGCAAGTTTTGTGAGAAATGTAAGTAGTTTACAAGTTTAAGAGTTGAGAATAGATGTTGCTCTACAGAATAAATTATTACTGCCAAAAACATTCCAGGTATTAACATTTTTGTGTGCTAGCTTACACTGCACAATGAATACAGAGATGAAAAACTGAAGGTGAATTAATTTTAATTCTACAAAATTGGAATTCAGCTAGACAAACTGAGTGTTAATTAACAAAGCCTTTCTATGCACATTCAGAAGACTATAAAAACAAAGACAACAACGAAGCGATGCAGAAGCAAATTACAAACAATAAAAAACATCATGAGGTAATCTTCAAATGCATCCATATTCATATTTTGCAGTATTTGTATCAAGTGAAATGTATCTTAAGTATCTTAAGGAACCATTTCAAACACACACACACACACACATATATATGTAAATTTCAAACTAATAAAGTTTTTGCTGTTTGTTCTGACCGTCAGATGTACCAGAGCGCTCTACGACTGATGAGGTGTGATAGAAGTAAAATAACCACCCTCATGCTCTTCATCTGTGCAAATGTTCAAGCAGCCACATCTCTGTATCACCGACACACTAACATAGCTTTCCATATACATCTGAAAGGTGGCACATACGTCCAATGATGTTTGATGACTTTTCCTAAGCTCTTCAGGTAAGAAGTATTTATGAAGATAGTTTTCAATTCCAATGATACTAAAGTGAGCATTAAATGTGTTTCATGTTCCTTAATCCATGATTTAAGCTAGGAACATAAACTTTAACCTCTATGTGTAAGCACCTGTTTTTCACGTTTACACTGTGTATTTGATTGCAGCTGTCTTTTTTTAATGTTATTACTAGCTGTCATCTTCATATTACAAACTGCAATTAGGCGTGATGTTTAAAATGTATGAACCACATTTCTGAGAGCTGTTGTATCAAGCACAGGTCAGAGATTATGTCTCTCTTTTGTATACCTCTCCTATTACTGACTATTTTTTGGCAAGCAACTATCCTCAACCATTGAGATTAATTACTGAATCTACATTTTTCTGTAAGATGTATATAAAAGGTACAGGAGAGCCACGATGAATTAGCCAACTATCAACCAATATTTCAAGTAACAAAACCTGCCAATCGGGACTTTTGGGTTACTTTGCAGATGCAATCCTTTGAATATGCCTGACCATTAATCTTTAACTTGCAACAATTCATGAACATTTTATGCATACATTTTATTAATACTTTTTATGTATTCACCCTCCACCACCTTTAATACTTCAAAACAGTGTTAACACATTTCCTTGTATCTTGCACCTTTCTGAAAAGCTGCAAGGTGAGAGGCAATGGAAGCGCTGCTGGCTCTGCCACTTTGGGACTGGCAAATCTAAACCACCGTGGACAATGCTCCAAAAAGCCTCAACACCAAAAGGTGTTTCAGATGCACACTGAAGCACAGTTAATTTAGAGGCACCCACCCACTTTCACTCCCTACAAGCTGTGCTGGTATCTCTGCTGCCCTTCTCCCAGAACCTCCAGTTATCTGGAAAAGAGGCCAACAGAATCCAGAGTGCTCCAAAATTGCACCGATTATGCCATTTGCCTTCACAAGAACGATGTTAAATGAAGAGAATGTGAACAGGAACATGCCAAACCGACAGAATAAGCCCCAAAGAAGTGCCCACAAGAAATTTGGTTCCTTTTTTATTATTATTAATTTCGGTAGGCAAAATTGAAAGCAATTCAACTATGGAAAAAAAAAAGGGGGAAAAAACTACACCCCTTAGTCTTCCTTCAACTCCTTTCCAACGAGTTGATCAGACTTTCAACCAAAGGCCAAAAGGCATGGTGCATAACAGTGTGGACTTGTATATTTTGCCTCCTCTCGTTTTCTCCCCTCCATCTTCTTTTTGGTGTATTGCTCTTCCCAACCTGTTTACATTCAAGCTGGGCTACTTAGCCTGAAAGCTCCGAGGAAGACCCAGACCCCAGGCTGAGGATGCAGCCCCTGCTCCCAGGTGAGGCAGCTCTCCCGGCGCTGCTGCTGCTGAACCGCCGGCTGAGGCACCCAGCACCACGGCTCTCGGTCCCGAGGCCCCCTGCTGCAGCCATCGCAGCCACTTGCTCACATCTGAAGAAGTGACAAATTCTTCTGTAGGGATGCGAGAGACGCACAGAAACGATGCTGGCTTTTCATTTATTTATTTATTTTAATTTTTTAGCTTGAAAGTTAAACAAGGGCACTTCTTTCATTCTTAATTTCCATTAACAGCTATTAACATAGCTGTAAAAAAGACAGTGTAAGACTATGCTAGTTCATTAATTAAATGCATGGAAACACCCCTAGTAAAAAGGTGACTCCATCTATAGAATTGCCATTAAGGAGAGGACTTGCTGGAAATACAATTTGTTCTTTTATAGCAAGTAAAAAACCCATCTATTGATTCAAATGTTACCTCTTATTTGAATAAAGAGTACCACTGTTACTTTCAATTAAGACAACGAAACTGCCCACTCTATTCTGTTAGGTGCTTATGAAGTTAGAGTGAAGAGTTAAATAAATAATCTAAGCTCCTTACAAAGCTGCAAAAGAGAATGAAAAAGTAGTGATGTGTCCTGACATGAGGTATTTTTTTTCCATTTATTTTCCATATCATTGTCTGTAATGCTCCACTTTCTAACTAGCAGAGAAGCAATATACTTCATTCCAATACACTTTATATACTAACAATTATCAAAAACAAAAAAATAAAACAAACCTCCAAGATGGCAGAATCACTGTCTAGCACAACAAAAACATAACTCCTATATGTTAAGCATATGTGCACATATGCACACATTATGTATTACTAAACACAATAAAGGCCTGTTCCTGAAATGCCATGCTAACAAGTGGTGCCAAAAACCTACCTCCTTGAAATGTGCTGGTTTACTCACTGACAAGTGATATGTGCAAGAAAGCAAGCCATTTTTTTTTTTTCCATAGATATCAGAACCTTCCCTAAGGTGCGTGTACTAGATTTCAGTTCAGGCTAAATTATCTGAGCTTATTACTGCACATATTAAGAGTGCAGGCAAGACACCGCACTGTTCACAGGACGATTTTCCTACCGTTCAGCCAAGCGGAAAGCCCGGGGAGGTGAGAGCAGCCTCTCAGCTCCTGCTCTGCTCTCGCGGGCTTCCTCCTCGCGGCAGCCGGATGGGAAGACTCAGTTCCCTGACCAGCAACTTTGCCCTTGGTTCACAGCAGTTTGTTTCACCTGCATTACCAGTGACAGACAAAAGGCAGAGGCTTGACGCAACTGGGGCTTAATCAATTGACAACTAGAAAATTGCCTGAGATTTGCAAGAAGTTTAGTATTACTCGGAGTTTCCACCAGACAGCGTGTCAATAAAGAGATGAATGCTACTTGCTCAGGTATTGGTCATACTGAACCAAGTACTGTAAATATTCACTCCGATTCAAAATTTCAATTTGACGAAATATTTGCACTACCAATATTTAGGCACTCAAGCTTTACCATTACAAATGTTCCTGATGGAGCAAGCAAAAAAACGCGCAAGCAGAAAAATTTGTATTTTTAGCCAACAGTAAAAAACTCCAGCTGAATTCTACAGCTTAAAACGTAGCTCTGAAAATATAACTGGAAATACATGTTACACTGGCTACTTGAAAATTGATTTGGAGATGAGGAATTAGTACTGGGGATTTCAAAATATGAATCGAGAAGTACAAATATTTACAGATCCTCAATGTGTTAATAATTATTCACTGAAATTTGAGTAATTGTGGATGATGAATGTGTTGAAGAAATTTGTAGTCTGTTCATAAACAAAGACCTCCAAAAGTGAAGTACAGCATTTTAAGCAGATGTATATAATTTATCAGTGCCAAAAATAGCAACCTTTTAACTAATCGCTTACTAAATAGCTATTTTTCCTAAACGTAAGGCATTCCCATTAAGTCAGCCTTTATAAACTGTGTTTTTGAAGTGGATACAAAATTTATTGTGGCCTTATTTTGTCTAACTTTGTCTGCAACATATATGAAAACAGCTTAGTGAAACTAAATAAATAACTTCCATTGGTGTCCATATGGAACGACAACAGAATTTGGCTCTCTATGTTAAAACCTGTCATACCATACCGTCAAAAATTAAAAACTATTATGGGAATTAATTTGCTGCACTGATTTACAACAACAAATATGTAGATATGATGCACTAGTATCACTTAGGTACTGTATCATCAATAAACATATGACATCTTCATTAAAAAATGATTGAGAATTATGAAGCTATTCAACCATCTGTGCTGTTAGGACTGCAGGCTTTCAGCATTATTTAAGACAGACTAGCTAGTACACACCCCTGATATAAAATTAAAAACATTTTTTTACTAGAGGATGTTATTTCATTAAAGAAGCTTTTACATGGATAGCGATTGCAGCTACTCTACCGAATTACATATCCAAAAAGAAACCAGCCATTTTTCAGAAGTTGATCTATAAGACAAACCTTGAAAAGAAAATGCTTAGAATAAAATCTTGGTTTTGGCATCCTTCCTTTTGGAAACTCCTTCATTGTTAAGGACACTTACCATCTCCATCAGCATCTATTACATCTCTCAGAGTGATTTCTTTCAGCTTCAAGGGATTCAAGCTAGTTAAATTTCTGTGCCTATTCAGTCTCTTGTCCACACTGAGCTATTTATTCTTAGCATAAGAAAGTTAAGCTGTCTGCACATAATAATTGCAACAGAACTTACAGACTGCTTTATTTAATAGAATTCAGGGGTTTAGATAACTTTTCAAATAAAATTTTGCAATTACATTTGAATGAATCCTTTAAAATATAAATTTGTGTGTGTATGTGCAATAATATTTCTCTGATCACAGCTACACCTTTGAAAAACATAGTCTTCTTGGATTCACAAGATTTAAATACCTAAAAGTTTCTTACAACTTAACAGCTATACTTCAGACAAATGTATAGCTATTCACGCGAGAAAGCATACAGAAATATTTAAGTACCTACAAGACTAAGATACGAAAGTTCTTACCGGTCTTTGAAATTACACTAAAAACATTCTTTTTGCGTGTGGGCTTCAGGGGCTCCTTAACATCTGTGTGGAGATCACACAGTTCCAAGAGCTCGTACCTGGTCTTCAGCTCTGGGTGCCTGAAGGAACCCAGACAGAAGCTCAATAGCGAAAAAGGCCCAGATTTATTGCGACCTGATGTTGATGTTACCTCTCCTATACAAATAAACATAGATCTGATGATCATTACAAAAGCCTGCGATACAGTTTTCTATCTACTTCAAATCAACAGCATTCCCACACAGGAGGAAACTGGAGGAAGTCAAAAAAAGCTGGAGCTTAAGCAGGACCAGAGTGGCTGTAGATCTGCTTATCTGAACAAATCCCATGCTCGTCTTGCTTCAAGCCCAGAAGCAGCTGCCCTGAACCCACTGCCCTGTGCAAAGGTGTATTTTTTAAGGAACTCCTCTCTACTAAAAAGTGTTTGTCTGGGGGAAAACAAAAAGGCCATGTTTCTGCAAGAATATTTCACTACATTCTCATCAGTTCTTTCTTAAAGTCTTTTCCAATGAGGGGATGCGACCTTTCAAAACCCTTGGGTTACGTGTGGGAGTAATCAAGGTTAGGGTGAACAGGACTTCCACAAAAAAGCATTTCATAAATCTGTAATTCACAGTCCCACAGGCTATCCTTGCACATCTCGTGCCATACTGAGCCTCCAAAAACAACGAGCAACCAAGTAGGTAGGTTTCACAGGTGCCCTGTGCTGCTCATTACACTAGAACTAGGATTGCTCATATCTCACAGCTCAATTAATCGGAAACGTTACAAAGAAGTGAAAAAAAGACACTGAAGACCAGATTGCCCTCACTGTCTGTAACCTTTTGCTTCCAGCAATTCATGACCAGGCTTGCTAAAATTATGCATGTTTAGCATGTATATTACCATAGCAGCATCTCTCTGCTACTTAGCTTCCTTTTGCAGGGCTGTATCAGAGTATGCTAAATAATTATGGTTTCTTTTTACCCCGTTCCCAAAGTGCTTCCTTTTCCAGGCCTAATTAAAGCTGATATTCAATGTAATTAGTTGAATTTAGAAATTTCTGTGAAAAAGGTTCATCTGCAGCTTCTCATTGGCTTGTATCATGGAAAAAAGATATTTGTGATGGTTAAATATCAGCAATACATTTGCAGTGTTTCCAATGATATTTCTGCACAACTAAAATGAAATAAAATGAAACAATCAGCTAAAATAAAATTCAGGCTGCTTTACCTCTATTGGAAAGGGTAGGAAACCCCAATAAAGCTAGCTAAGGTAAAGATCCATAAGATTCAACTTTACAGAGAAAATTAGTACAACATCAGATATCAGATTGTAATAGAATTCATTCACATGAAGTCACTTTCTCCAAATTCCTAAAATAATAATAATGAAAAATGCTGCATGTGTCAGGACACGGGATAAAAACACTTCAAGGATAAAAACACTCTTTTTTCAAAAAATAAAAATAAAAATAAAAGTTTGAGAGATCAGATACAAAAGCCTTCCATCTAAGGGTTTCTCTACAAATACAACTGGACTGAAACACCTCTTGAGTACACCTTCTTTTGAAATAAGTCATTTTTGTAAAGTGTCAGACACATTACTAACATTTTGTAAAAATTTTTTTTTTTTGGTGTGGCGTAAAAAGCAAAACATGAAAGAAAAAAACTGTTGGCCTTTCCTTAATGATTACTCTATGTAATAAAACAATAATTTCCTGGGACATCGAGGCATATACATTCATATCCTATTAACCACATATGACCAAATTTCTGGTGAAAACAGGCTCCAATAGAAGTTATGTATCAACAATATTCAGAAATATCAACAAATGATATCTTCATCATATATAAAAATGAATGAGTGTGTTTGAATATATTTTTTTAAACATGCTTATGCTCATAATGGCATTTCAGCTTTTTTCAGTCAGTTTATTTTGTTTCATCTAGATTTTATTTTCACACACACATCTTTCTATTTTTCCTCTTCTTACACTACCCACAGTTTTAACAAGTTATCTCAGACGTGAAAATATATTTTTGCCTTTCAGGAGAAGGAGTATTTGAACTGAAATTATAAAAAACATAGTCAAATCTTATTTGTGTTGTAAGTAAAGAAAGGTCCATTAATTTTCTTCTAGCCATGGCCTGGTTGACTAAAAACTCTCAAAATATGCAGGTGCATGAAGGCACAAAGCACTGAACATCATAGATGCATACCAAATTTGGAAACTTTAAAATATATTAATGAGACTAGTCACTTTTGCTTCATCTACTGAATACATTTAATTAGTTATGCATATTCTCCAAGCAAATGAGTGCTAGTACAATACCACAGCAGGATATATGAAAGTAGTTTTATTTACTGAATTATCTTTGTGACTAGTGTCATCTAAGGATTATTGGAGTACTGAAGACATTTTTTCAGAATGTCTTAGCTGCAAAAAAAAAAAAAAAATTCATTTACAGTTTAATATTTCTGCAGCCTCATTTTCTAGGGGTTCATTCTCATACTGAAGAAACCTACATGAACAGTAACCCCATCTCACTATACTTTGCCATACAACAGGATTGATGCCAAAGCACATTTCAGTGACTGGAAAACCCCTAGACTTCTCCCCATAATGGAAGATAGCTAATTACTGTCTTTTCACTTTTTCTTTTTCGCAACATCCATCAGCTTCTGCCACGCGGTGCTGGCTACGTACCCTAAGTCCTCCACCTCCCTGTCATGCCAATGAAGGACTTACGTCTCTATGGACTACGCCAGGGTAGCAGTTCCACAGGAAACACTGAGGAAGACCCAGGCAGAAGATCCTGCACATGAGGGCCTGGGCAAGCTTAGGTTCCTAAATCAGAGCAGGGCTCTGTAACCAGCACTTAAATCTGAGAGTTTATTGTCATTCGGTCTGGTTTTGTTCATCTCCCCCCATACATCTCCCCCTTCAGAACTGAAGCCTGGATCCAAGAAAAAGACAAACTTTTTACCAGGTTTAGTCATTATTTATCCCAAATGTTCATTATGCTGTTGTTATTCTTGATTCTGTGACAGGAATGTGGAGAAAATAAGCTCTCATCCACTGTTAGTGTAGCCACTGAATTTCAGTGCAAGGGACCCCCCGGCTGCAGGGAGCTGTGGCACGTGTAGGCCTCGACCGAGCCATCTACGCGCTCAGCCAGGACCACTGGTGCTGGCTGCCGGCGCAGCCCATTTCCACCTGCCTCTCATGCCAACTTGTAGGAACAATGCAATCAGAACCATAATTTTTAAAAGCAAACCACATATATATAAAAAAATACTGGCATAGCTGCTAGCTTATATGTCTTTAACTGCAAAAATGGTAATTTGAATGTAACGCTCAGAAACACAAATCAAAAATCCATCGTGATGAAGGAAAATACAGTTTTAAGGGAATTCATTACTACACCAATGCGCTGAACTGTATAAACAAAGGCATCAGTATTTATAGTTTGGTATCCCTCTGTAACTTCTGGAAAGCAGCTTGTTCAGTACTTTCATTCCATAGATTTATTATACTTTCCTGTACCTGAGGCTACAGGAATCATGTCATAAGTGGTATTTGGGAATTAATAACGAACTAGAACTGTAGAGTCACTCACTACATTATATGTAGCTCAAAACTGCACTTTAACACCAAATTGTTCATAATGGACAATCGAGGTGCATATATATTTTTTTTCTTTTCATTACAAAGACACAGAATAAAGTTATATTTTGGGGCAAAATTAACTTATTTATATGTTAATCAAGTTTCTCAATGCCTTTATCCAACTGAGTATTTTACACTGAAACACAAGCTCTGAAGTCAAGGAAGTTAATTGGTTTCACCCAGTATAAAAAAAAAAAAAAAAGCCACTACCTCTGTGACCACCATGACCTGGTTTGGAGTTCTCCCTTGTAATAAAAGCAAACTTGCACTGATAGAAATAGCTTTGTTATCCTCTCAAAGTCTCCAAGCAAAACATGACTTTGTAATGGCCAATTATAGCTCAACACCTGCTGTTGGGAGGAGAACCTCGTTACAAACTAATTTGAAGAACAGCTGCTTTAATGTTTTCTGAAAAATAAGTAATAGCTGAGCAGCCACTTCAGAAAGCCTGCTAACCCACAGAAAGCCTGCTCCAAGACTGTCCACAGAAGTCAGGCAAATATAAATGATTGCTTTGCCATCTGCATAAAGGGGTCTGAAATCCAAATTTGTGCGACGTTTACAAGAAAACAGAAGTAGCAGTACCAGAATCTCTTCCCACTGGTCATCTAGGATATGTCCATCCTAAAGACACTGTCTCAAAATTGTCATTGACTGCATGCTAATAAACACATTTAGAAAAAATGAAGACAGAAACAACCTAAATAGAGTTTTTTTCCAGGCTATTGATTTAATGAACTTGTATTTCCAGTAAGATTCTCTCACTATAAAAAAACACTAACTACATTAACAGACTGAACGAAGTTGCTTTGTTGAAAACACAACCATGAAGAAGATGGAAGATGCACAGCATGTCACAAAATACTGGAAAATCTACGATAACATCACCATCATGCTAACAAACATGAATCATTACCAACATTATCGAGTTGTTTGTAATATCCGACTATATATATAAAGTTAGGTCCCCCCATCTGAACCACATATAAATATTTGTCAAATTGTGCATGAAGTATAAAGATAAGGTTGATTGAAATCGCTTCCAACGTTCCTAATGCAACAGCTGCTGACAGCTAATGTTTTGACGACCCTCAAAAAGATTAACTATAGAAGATAGTAGCAAATATTAGCTACCTGCCTCACTGCATGAGATAAAAAAGACTTCCTCAGTCCCAACTTCTCCTTTGCACCCACCCTCTTTGAGCTGTTCTGTGAAAGTGCACTCTCTATGCTTGAAACAGTCATAGAGGTGATAAAGATTCATGTGTGTGAAAGACCAAAAGTATTGATTAAATAATAATTTGATTCCAGAGGGAGCATACAGAATGGCTTACAAAAATTTACCTTTCAATTGGTATGAAATTATGACTAATTGGAATAGAATGACTTTATTATACATGAGGCTTTTTTTTTTTTCAGTTAAAAAAAAGAAGAAACAGACAAAGAAAATCATAGCATCTGAATTCTGTTCTGCCACAAAACAGAGTACAAATTAAGTCATTTAAATTCTGTGTTTCAGCTTCTGCGTCCAACTCAAAGACAATGATGTTTGTTTTGATTTATTAGTATTTATGAAGGACATTAAGATTCTCCTTTGTAAACCTATAAATGCCACAAATATGTAACTAAAATGAAGAGGGTTGATTGTGTAAGACCTATTTAGAAGTCATTGACACTGTGATGAGGTTTCCATTCTACTTCTTTATCAGACACAGCCTATTCAGGTTGAAATTTCTATACTTGTCATTTTACTTCTTTTCTAAAAGATTGTAATTTAGCCATTCTGGGCAGTCAGACCAGGGAAAACATTTTCTCCTGTCAAATACATCTTGCAGTGATTTTCTCAAGATTCATCAATGTGTCCTTGGACTTCCAGGGAAATGTTGTGTGCCTGGTTGGGACATATCCTTTCCAGTCCCTGTAAGAAGACAGAGAGGGAGGAAATACCTAGACTTGGAGAAGCTGCAGTCATCAGAAGAACCTAGAAACTATTTCCACAGTAGGCATGTGGCAGCCCACCAGGAAGGGGACAAAACATAACTTTTTGCTTTTTCATAACTTTTACTCGCTCCTACGACAATGAACACATGAAGGAAACCCCTGTCTTTCTGCTATTTCCCTCTTCCAGCTCTTTCTTCAAACACACAATAGTGTGGAACGAAAGTGGATAATGTCCTGGAAAGTGGGCTAAAAATAAAAGAAATACTCTGAGACCCAGTGAGGAACTGAGGAATGAACGGCTTGCCACAGGCGCTGGGCCAACCCCCTTTTCCCTGTCCTTTCCTTCCTGCTCCCCTTGCCCTCCCCCAGAAGAAACCACAAAACCACACAAGTTTTCATGAAAATTAATTGAATTAAACTTTGATAAAAATCCACACAGGAGAAACTAGATCTGCTAGAGCAAGAACCTGGAGAGCAGGGCACAGACTGGGGGGCTGATGGGCACGGAGGTAGACCAGCAGAATCAGAAAAGCACCATCAGGCCCAGATCCCAAATCTCTCAATGCCCCAAACTGCTGCACTCCTGTAGTGTCACACATCTGTGAAAAGTGGTTAGTCCATCGAGTATGTGCCAAATTCCTATGAATTTAACCCCAGTGGCTGAGATTGCAAGCCCAGTGTGATAACCACACAAACAAAAAACCACATACCCATACTGCAACTACCACAAAATGATGCCCTACAAACATTCAAAGCCACAGCGCTAATTAGTCTGAAAAACTGCTTACAGCTGCCTCTAGGACGGATCCCAAATTTACCATACACTTCTAACTTTGATAGCTCTGCACTGTGCCTTCTCATTTGCAAAACATGGATAATTTTAATGCCACATCACCTTGTAGGCAGAGTGAAAAAACAGACTGACCAACGTTTGTGAAACACTGAGCTAACGTGGGAATGAGCACCACCACATCGCTGTGCACTTCAGAGCTGTATCAAAATACACGGCAGCGATGGGAAGAATGAGCAGTGGCACGAGGATCATTACTGGCAGCGTTTCCTAGTTGTTGGCTTCACGAGTTCAGGACAACTTTGTGTTCATTTCTACAAGAAACACCAGATGCCTCACAATACATATTAGATTTCACATCTGTGGTATCGTCTTAATTTAACCTCATCTAGTTAACTACAGACTTCCTTGAATTTTCACATTAAAAAAAAAGTTACAGAAGAGAAGTTGCCATAGAGACACATACACTCTTTTCCAATAATTTCAAATATAGTTAGACTCCATTAATTATTCAGTTCATCACAGAACCATTTATACTTTTATATGAAATATTCCAGGCTGAGAGATATTTTTCAAGTATGAAAAAAAAGAACTTCAAATAGTGGTAAATGNAGAAATATTCTGCTAACAAATTAGGAAAGATATCAAGCAGTTAGACCTGCAATCTAGGGTCATTCTGTATTTCTTTATAGCTCTCATATATGGGGAGGGTTTGGGGGAAAAGGGGTTGTTTTGCATTTATTTTACAAGCCTACAATAATAAAAAAAAAAAAGCTTTGATGCTTCATATGCATCCTTCTGAAAAGTTATATATGAATCTTCTCTTTAAAGAGATAACATAATATTAAAGACTAAAATTGTCACACTTTTTAACCCAGTACCGATGGAGAGAATCTGGAGCTGTCATGCAGAATACAATCCTCTTGACTGGCAGCTGTGATTTGGTAATACTGAGACCTTGTGCTATTTGATTAAAACAACATCAGGATGGAAAGATCTCTTCAGATTAGAGGTCAGAAACATCAGTCTCTGATTTTTCTGCAGTTGTCAGAAGTGATATGGGGTAATTAACTAAGTCTGGAATAATGTCAGACAGGTGGTACTTTTCTTTTGAAGCAATTCATTAGGGAAGACTTGTCACTTGTGACATTCCCACATAAATCCTGGTGCTCGGCATCTTCTCCAAATCAATTTAAATTGCTCCCTCGAGTATGACAATATTTTAAAGATTACACAGTCATCTAATACAGCAGCTTAGAATTTCATTTGGCAAATCTTTTTTAAAAAAAGCAAAGTTCCCAAATCTTGCCTGTAAGCAACAAGAATTTTCTAAGTGAGAAGACCCACAAAAAACGGAGAAGCTGTCAGCAAGGAAATGAGAATAAGCACCGCCAGGCTGAATGGGCAGTCTTGCTCAGTGCACAACAGCCATTTGAATCCCCTTCTTGTCATTTTATCAACTCTACTTAGCTTGTCTGTTCTTGCTATGGTTATAATCACACAGCAAATAAAGTTCAGCAGGGAGCAGAAATATGACACTGCTCTGTAATACTGTGGCATATAATGCTATTTTTGCTACTCGACCAGTGACTTCAAATGAGTCTTCTAAAAAACTTGAAGATGAACTACCAAACTATACTGTTTACATAAGCATCATGCACTGGAACACTCAAATATGAGAAGCCACTAGCAGACTGGAAAGAGAAAGTACAAGGTGTCAAAGTAACTTGTTTGCATTTTTAACTGAATGTCTTCAAAGAAAAATAGATTTTATTAAAAAAAAAAAAGTCTTTGATTGAAGGGAAAGCGAGAATACTTAACAAAAAAGCCCAAACACCAAGAAAATACATTCATGAAAATATGTTTAAAAGAGGTTGCAGAGACCTCACTCATAATGAATACAGTTTTTTAAGACTGCAGGAGTCCAGCTAAGGAAACTCATTAAAAGCATAAGTAGTACTAAATTGTCCTAAATAAATGACTGCTCTAGTAGCAGTACTGTACTGTCTTGCAATTAGGCATAGTGAAGGTCTCAATAGGATTCTGGACTTGTTAGTTAGAATAGCTAAATGTTAAAAGATTTTACATGATGAATAAGTATTTTTAAACACTCAGTCTTATTTCGCAGTGTCAGGTATGGCTCAAGACAGCCTCCAAGCCTTCCTAGCAGTATGCTTACTCAAAATTTACTCATGCTGCTCCAAATATACATGTGAGAAATACAAGCATGACATCAGTTCCATACCAGGTTTTCAACAATATCCATTAAAGCTTGGAAATTTAATTTCCTTCGATTTTCAAAAGTCACATTCATTTCTAGACAGAAAGTCTTTGATTTATAAGTAGAAGCCTTGGTGCCTTACCTGAAGGTGTGTCGATTGTTTAGTGTTAATTTATCCAGGGATTTTCAAGGAACAACAATGTCAAAGATTAAGAAGCCCTTAATTTAATAGATAATGTAGGTTCTGGTTTTATTCATTCACAAAAATTCACTGGTCATGATTTTGCACGTTAACTCCAATAATAAATATGTTTGACAGTAAATTACTGTCATACCAGTCAGGAAGTCAAAGCTCTTAATCACAATGTGTAAATGGACCTCCACTGTGTGGTAGTAGCCTTCTCTTCTTGAACCGACATTCACACCAGCCATCATTCTCTGTAGGAGAAACTTATACCTGCATGCAGCAATAACAGCTTTTGGATTCTAAAAGGCCCTTAAATGTTTACCTTGAAGAATGCCAATCATCTTCCAGTGACAGTATTTTTTTTTCAAGTCTAACTAGCTCTGTCAGCTGCACAGATACTGACAAGAAGCACTGCAGAAAAACAGCTTAATTCATTTTGATATGAAAAAATCATTGATCAAGATTTACACAGCTATTGTCATCTTGGCTTTCATTGCAAAAGAAACTGGAAATCATGACAGCTTCTGGAGACAGTTCTGCCTTGGTTCCTATGATTACTTCAAATTCCATACATTAAATATTAATATAAACAGTGAACAAAACCAGCTTTTCCATCAGCTTCTCTGCAATGAAAATGTTGACTTTCAACAGACCATCAATCTGCACGTGAAAAGACAGATGGAAAGGTGTGCTTGGTTGTACCACGGGACTAGAACAAATTGTATATGCCCTTCTAACAGCTATATAATAAAGTTATTCTTTGGAAAAATCACGTTTTTTAACCAGTATGCAGATGACATGTAAACTGAAACTTGTAAGAAATAATTACTTATCCCGCATTATGCTGTTAGTTTCCATGACCAATGAAAGATTGCAGGAGCAAAGGTAACACATTTGCTTAGCTTTTAAGCTACGATGGTAGGATGCCTGCTGAGGGAGTTCCATTAAAGCTAGCCATACAAAGTCAAGCCTGTTTTCAAGAGTAAGTAGCACTGTCTGAACCCTTGCTTTTTCTTTCTTTGGAGTTAGACTTTGAATTTAGCTATCGTTTTGGAGAGTATAAATTATACCTGCTGACAAGCTGAATATTTTCAAAAGAAAAGGTCATTGCAGATGGTGGGAAGTTGCCATTGCTTTCACTGGATTCAAAAGATTGGGATTTTTTTCCACCATTCCATGTTTCCATGTTTCCATTCTTTCAGTTTTAACTTATTTTACAGCTTCCCCTCCTTCCCCCCCCCCAAACAGTGAACTTTACTGAGGTCTTACCCAGAAAGCTTCTGAGAGTAAGTGATGGAAATATTTTAAGGATCTCCACACCAGCTTGACTGTTTACTGCCAGTAATTAAAAGGTTGGTTAAAACAGTAGGCCAGGGCACCAAGCCAATGCATGGCCATTTCCCTTATTTCCAAGTGTAATATCCTTGGTCTTACAAGAATTCTTCACTAAAAACAAGAAAGAAAAGGAAGAACAAAGAGAGACGAGTCAAGCGAAATAACCCCAGATTATTTCAAGCTGGACACCCCTACAATGTTTTAAATCCAACTCGGTTGAGATGCTGAAGACTGCCAAATACAGGTACGTCAGCACGGTACTGAACGCTCACTCTCACAGATCTTGCCCAGCTGCCGTGGACCTGCCGGGGTCCTTGTGAGGAGCCCCGACGTCCCTGTGCTGTGCCACAGGCTGGTGTCCCCGTGCGAGTACGAGCTGTTGGCCACGTCAGCAGAGGTGCTGCGGTCCTCTAGGAGACCTCCCGGGGACACACGGGAGGACGAAGCCTGTCACCGGCACAGAAGAAAGACTCCTGCATAAGCGGCATGATGAAGGTAAGACCTCCTGCAGAAACTATCACTTCAAGCTAGGCAAACCCCCATTTCAAAATTTGGGCAACACAGGAGCCTGCCCTGCCGGAACACCTAATAGAGGAGTTTATCTGTTTTTTAAATGTACTCGTATTCTCCTGATGAACTTCTTTAAGCTTTCCTGTACTCCAGCTTTTCAGCCCCCTGAGCAGTTTAGGTAGTCAAGTGTCTGAAGCAACTATTAACAACTTCATCTTGATTTTAGCACGTTTTGATTTCTAAACCCTTCTTCAGATACAGCACAATTCCTTTTTCTACATGTCTGTAAAGTATAAAACCATATACTTTCTCAATCTGAAATACAGTTTCAGCTGTTCCTACACCATACCTTTTATTGTAACATCTTGTATAACCATTCCTACAGACATGACAGCAGACTTTGTACTATGCACAACTTATTTTCAAAAATATTGAAGAACTTCAGTAATAAAAGTCAAAGCTAACTTTTTCACATCATTCCTCTCAGAAAGTCAGCTAAGCACGACTGTCTCATCCTTCTCAGTGAGCTTTTACCACTTGCAGCTATTGGAGTACATTGCTAGACCTTGATGTTTTAACAGGAGTGCAGTATTGACCATACCTGTAGTGCATCACCCAACTCCTAACTCTAGAAGTGATGATATGCTTTCTATTACAGTGCATCAAAATGATCAGCTGCAGTTCACACCTTGGTAGATACATACATACACACAGAGTTAGGTGCTGTTTATGTGGCGTACATTGAGAGTGAATTTCTATAGTTTTAACAGAAATGAGAAACAGAGAAAAGATGTGTTTGGTTAGAAGAACTGAGTCACAGAAATGTTAAATGTTTCATCCAAATCCAGAAATGTCATCCATGTAAAAAATAGCAAAGTAATGTTTTCAGTTTGAATCTCAGTCCTAATCACAAATCCAGATTTCTCCATGTACTACAGGCGCGCTGCACGAGACGCTAGCAGAACGCAAGTCTGACAATTTGCAATAGAAATCTACGGTGTTGCTCCTTAACGTGTTTAGAGTCATTACTGGAAAGAGAAGTTTTCATCAAGTAACCCAAACAAAAATAAAAACACCATTGTTAGGCATGCATCATTTTGCCTATTCATATCCATGCCATTAATGATATCCATCACAGATAAGGAGAATTATATCATTTCGAAATCTCATAATGAACAGCTTGCTAGTTAGATACAAAATAAACCTACTTATTCTTCTCTAAACTCACCCCAGAAAAAAAACAACTATTCAACTTAAAAGATGGTTTAGCTTCCCTGTCTGCCCCCACACAGGGCTCTGTAGCTCGCTAACAATTACTGACTGCAAACAAAACGAAGTATGATTAAACAACTCGGTATTTTTCTTTAAAGATTACTGAGAAACCTCGCAGTACACACCTGCCATTCACAACGGCCTGCTAAAAATAAAAACAAAGATATCCAATTTAAACAGATAATACAATTTAAAGGAAAAAAAAAAAAAAGAAGAGCAGGTTCAGCTCGTGGGTAAAATTGCTCCCCCGCCCTGAAAACACGCTGTAATGCAATCAGTGGAGTTTTGGCACATGCTAAATAACCTTTTGGCTAACGTGAGTGAGATACCCCACAGTAAGAGCCGATGAATAAGGACCATTCTGCACGGCTGGCACAGCAGCGCTTGCTGCGTTAGGGGAAGGGCTGAGAAGCCCTCGCGCCAGCAGCAGCCCACAAAGCCTCTGCTGTGGGGCTCTCTCAGCTCTGCCCCTGCAGCCCTGTCAGCTTGAAATCTCCAGTACAAAGGACCGAACCTTTCCTGCACAACTGTTAGGCACATTTTTAAGCATAGGTAAAATAAAACTCCCTTTAATATTGTTCTGTGAAAATTACCCAGTGGACTTCAATGCATAGTATTGCATATAACAACCTACAGCACGCCTATCACTGATCCACAGTGGAAAGCGCAGGGATATGGTTTTGCCAGCTCCTTATAAATCCTTCATTTATTTCCTCTACCACAACAACAAATTGCTGCCCAGAGCTAATGCGATCCAAAGCAAGCACATGTTCATATTTGCTTTAAAATATTCATGTATCAAATTAAATTCTGAATTTCACATGCTTTTGCATCACTCCCATCAGCCCTAATTACTGATTTATTTTTGGTACTAACAGTTTAAGTTTATACAGCACTCTCAATCAAAAATTCTTCAAAGCAATCTGACAGAAACGTATCTCTTGCCCACCACTACAATGCAGACTCCATTGGGACTGAACTTCATTCTGGGCCAATAACGTTGTCATTTTACAGAGAAATGAGGAACTTGGATAAAATCTTATGGGGACCATTTAAATACACAGTACAGTTATCACAGCAGGATTTTTGCCAGGCGATTGAGGTTAACACCCCTTACTCCTGCCAAAAAGCCACAGAACATTTAATGGTGGGAAGCCATCCCAGTTATATCCTAGCAATTTCATACTATAAATGATGTAATAAAATTTAACATAGGATATTCAGCATGCATATAACATTTAAAAGTATGAACTGCTGACTTTATACAGTATTAATATTTGCATGTACATGCACGTTCACTGACTTTACATCTGCCTTCATTTTAAAAATAAACCCATAAAGCCCATTTAATCTGTTCAGAGTTATCAAGGATAAAAGAGCACAGATAATTTCAGTACTATAAATGCTAGAATTTGGTTGTAGCACTTCATGTAAATGACTCAACAGTCATTAAACCAAAGTCTTTTATTCACACCTATATCTTTATCAGAAATACAGATAAAGCTGAGGAACTTTGTAGATGGATTATGTTTACAGTCAAATCATTAACCTGCATCTGATTCATAGGAAATACAGGTAAAAAGTACTGAGGAAATTAGTGTCACACCATTTTTCCCTTACAATTTAAGATAGAAAATCAGGAAAGGGGAAGAGACTACTGAAATCTTACACACAGACACAAGAGGGTGAGAGAAAAACCAGAACCCAAGTCACGGGACTGAGAGGTGTCAGTCTCGTTGTTGTGCCATGTCCCCCAGCACCTGGGGACATGTATGTGGTGGCTGGTGTTTCTTCCGAGACCCCGCGCCGCCTCTTTCGGATACACTACCACTTTTGGCCACATTCTAGCCAAACTGGGCCTGCACATATCTTCCATATTGCAAAACTTAACGTTCATATTCGTATAGAAACTCAGAAGACACCTGCTCCTTTCTCCAATCAGTGAAAAACCATCAGTTTTTCCTAAGATGCATCTTACCGCAGGTTACTTCTACACCACAACACATATACCCTATAAATCTATTTAAAGAACTAAACTTCCTGAAACCAAAGTATGTATTCATAAGTAACTCATTCTTTCAGTCCAGGTTCCTGAAGTAATGTCATTATTTCTTCTAAAAGAGCCAATAAACACACCTAATAGATTTTCTGTTTAATTTAAAGTCTATTTTCTGGTGCAAAAATGGTTTTCCCAACCTAAGGAGGTAACATACAGCCAGACTTTATACAAACCTTACTCCTCTTACTAGCCATTGGCTTTCCTGGTAAAGAAACAAGGGGAACAAGGGTAGGGGGGAATAAATAAATCTTTCTTCATCATCTTGTTCTGGGAAATGGCTCAGACATTTTAGATGAGATTTCAAAATAGGCAAGTAAAAGGAATCCGCCCGAAGCAGCCAAACAGTCTAGAAAATGTCAGCTCGTTTGGCACTCTTCTATAAATACCACCTTAAAAATGGGAAGTATCACGAAACCTAGGCAAAAGTATAATCACTGCCGTAAGAGAAGGACTTAGAATCTAACACTAATCTCATTCTCCAACCAACAGTGCATGGATCTGTGTTAAGGTTAATATTAGCAATTGCAATCACCTCGAAGAGGGGTGAAAGAGGGATGAGAAGGTGGTTTTTTGCCCCCACCTTTCAGAAACTTTAATAGCTCTTTTGAAGAGAACCAACACTCAACTTGATAAAAGTCTGTGGATATTAATGTAATTCACTCATTAAATAGATTTAGAGCTTAAAGCCAGATGGGACCATTTGATCATTTAATTCAACCTGTGCACAGATCATTAAGTTTCACCTACTTATCCATAAAGTGAGCCAAATAATTCATGTTTGGCTAGCAGATAACAATCAGAAAGGCATTGTTATTGATTGGAAAACATTGAAAAGTGAAAAATTGAAAACATCTCTTCATCATTAGTTTCAGTGGTTAATTATCTTTTGTTGATAAAAAAAAAAAAAACTTATTTACAATTCCAGTGTTTAAAATTCATTTCCATCCTTCCTTTTATGCGTATCTTTTCTAAGGGGAAAACCCAATTATCCTCCAGAATCTTTTCTCTCAATATCATATGAACTATTCAGGCCTCCTTCTGCGTTGAAATAAAAGTAATGAGGGATGTCATCTGAACTTTTCCTCCGTTCAGGTTTTTGTCACTCGCTTGCCCTAGCATCCCTTGGCAACCCGACAGGCAGCGTGTGTTCCATGCCAGTCCCACCAGTGACCTGGATGAGATGTACTGGTAGGCCAGCTGATGGGTGATTTCCCTCATCCTTATTATACCCAACAGCAGACACCTCCCAGCCTCCTCTGACAACTTCCCCATCTGTACACTCAGGGATTACACTTTTAACCAACAGGATTGCATTGACAGCTTGTGTTTAATTGCTGATTCACTGTGATCCCCATCTAGAGCCAATTAAAAAATTATGTCCAAATTTTTGATGTTTGCAGATCAGACCATGACGATTTATTCACTCACAGAAATGTTCTGGGGCTATCCGGTTTTGACAGTATTTCCATTAAGAGAAGATAATTCTGTGCTGGAGGATAGGACCTTCAGGACCCTACTTCTGAGTGACTCTGAGCAGGCGCCTGAACCTCAGCCATCTCCATCCCTCAGGAAATCCTTAAGCTTTGGGCAACAGAACCCGTCTGTCTCTCACTCTGGCCAAGTAAATATTTATTTTTTCCTAAGGAATAATGAGGCGGATTGGCTAGACACAGCTATGGCCCAAGACTGTGGTTCAGATGAAGCATAGCAGAGAAGTGAAGCTCAGTGAGCAACCAGAAAGTCTGCACAAACTGGAGGCTCCTCTCAGTTTTCAAATAAAGTTCTGAAAGCCCTTAGCTCTGTTCTAATGAGCACTGAACACAATATAAATTGTAATAATTTTTGGTAAGATTAATACATCACATTCTAACCATCTCTGTACTCAGAGCCTTATCTACGAGTTCTCTTTCCAAGGATTTTCCCTATCTGAATTTATTAATTCATGCCTCTTCATATTAAGTCTATCCTATGCTCTACACCATAAAGAAAAAAATCCCTACTTACATCAATGTATGTATTTTAGTGTGATTCAACTACATTGAAAAAAAAAAAAACAAGCATTCAGAAACATGACTACTTAAAAGTAAAATATCAGTGTTCCACTTGATATTTTTGTAGAAATGAACCACTATACAGTATACAATGTTAACTATTTCTGTTTTTAGAAATAACGGAATAATTTCTGCTTTGATTTTAACTGCATTGTGAACAGCAATAGAAATAGATGCTGTACTTGTAGTACCAGTGCACGTTACGTTATTTTAGTAATACAATTCAACCTCATAAACAAGAGGCACAGTGGCTTATAAGCAATGCTAAATTCTTTAAATCGTCATTGAAATTTCTTCTATATGCATGGTGTTAATTACTCTATGTTTGTGGGGAAAAAAAGACAAAAACAAATGTGTATCCAAATAAAACAATCTGTCCAAGCTATCTGACCATTTATGGTCACCTTTTAATCTCATCAACTTCTGGGACATCTTAGTACTTATTTCTGTTCTACATTCATATCTATTCTTTAATTAGCAGCTCTAGTACAAACTGGTCTGTCTTCATTCCAAAGGAAAGAGCAACTAGCAGTTACAAACAGGAATATCTTCATGCCTCACCACATGGTTTATTTTATTTAATTTTGTGTTGAAAACTGAGCGCTAAATGGAACCAATGAGTCCCTTCTCTAAGTTTTCTATACATTTGCCTTAAGGAAGAAGATAGACTAGGTCTACTTCTCTTTAAGATTATAATATTATACAAATAGTACAATCACATTAGAATAATTCCCCAAAAGGGACCCACGGGAAATCATTAAACTTTAATATGCCATTAGATTAAAACATATACTATTGACCACAGAAAGGCTGCTGGCAGTTGTACATATGACAGTAAAAAGCAATGGGGACCTTCCAAAATTTAGCTGGTTAGAAACTCTGTTGGTAGGGGAAACAGAAGTGGAAAGAGGTGATTTGGGTAACAATTTCTGGGAAATTAATTTTGACACCAAGGAATTCATTTGACTTCTGTGCACTGAGTAATAAAACGATAAATCTTTAGCTACATTAACGTGCTGGAATAGACTCGATGATGAAAGTGTTCTGGCACTGGGTTATGAGATAGGTTAATAGGACATTTGCGAAGCTGTTCTGCTCCAATACCAAGTTGACAACTATAACAACCATGAGTCATCACATCTTGCCAAGACAAGGAAGTTACAAGGATGAAAGTGATAACAAACTACTACCAAGACTTTACTTTTAGAGTTTAGGAGAAATGTCACCTCTTGGTTTCTGCTAAGGTAACTTGTGATTTCACATGTATTTTACATGTAAAATAATTTTAATGTCATCAATTCAGAGCTCACAAAAGTAGTGAGCCTAAAAAGAGCCCTAATAATTTCAATCTAATCAGATGATCAACAATATATGGAGTCAAACATATTGAAGCTCTTAAGGGAATTCACAGAACTCTTCAGAAACTAAGGACAATTTTAAAAAGGAATTGTAAAACTTACTTCTTATATTTTTGACTATATGCTCACTACCATTAAAAAATGCGTTCCTTCAGGTATCACTGGCTTTCAACTAAAATAAGTATCAGTTGACAAGGTACCTCTAAAAAGATACTCCCAAGTGTACCTTTAAAAGTATGGCCAAATATCTTTAAAAATCTGTACCCTAAAGGAAAGCTTGAGATGAACCTGCCATGGTCTACCAGAATCACTGGTAGAAATTCTGAGTGCACAGGCATTTCTTTTAACCATTTCCAGGTTTGTATTCACAGGGTATTCTGGGCATGACATGACTGGGAAACGGAAAGAAAATTGTCTCTGATTTTTACTCTGCCAGAAAACTGGATTAATAAATACAAAAATCTTTACCAATACAAACAAAAACAAAAGCAAACAATAACAACAGCAAAAACTCCTAAAGGAAAGAAAGAAGGAAGGAAGGAAGGAAGGAAGGTTGGTTGGTTATATCCATGGGCCAGAACATCTGAATTCTCAGAATTACATTAACCCAACAGTAATTTCTCCCCTCCATAAATAAACAGGAAAAGTTCAGTAGATTTCAGAAATTCTGTGGGGGATCCTGTGGTTATTTTTTGAGGTACTCATTAGATTCTGGCACTGGAAATGGACAAAATAACACTGATTCTGGAAGAACTGAGGATATACAGAAATTCTTAAGATGCTTATTTTCAAATGGGGAAGTGTTTCAAGGTAAGCCTGATAGCACAATGCCCTTGATATCATATTTCTGTAGCACTCACGCATTTCCAATTACAGATGATCCAAAACACTGTAACCAGCTGTGAATGCATATGGTGTAGAGCTGGCAGTCTGGTATTGCTATGTATATAGGGCAATCTGCCACTGGAAGTACAACCATAATCTCCCTGGGCAGATATATCACTTCACACTATATGATCACTAACACAACAGGTGATCTTTGACAAGGCATAGTATAGAGCAGTGCACCAACAAAACAAAATGATTCAAATAAAAGTGTCCTAACCATAAATAACTCTGAGCTTGATATATAGCTTCATGCTCTTAACGTTAACCTCCAGACCTTACTGTATTTTGTCACAAAACAGCAAAACGGCAGCTGAAGGGACAGCACCCACCAGCGCCATGGTTATTTGCTCCTTATGGAAAGTCGCTGCGCGAGGGCAGAGGAGGAAGCTTTGCTCCATCCCTCACAACAACGCTCCATGATTCCCGTTCCAGTACCCTCCACAGAAGCCCATGGTGTACAGCTGGTCAGCTTAGCCCACACAGCAGCCGCCAAGCTGGGGACAATATTGCTACCATTATCCCTCTGAAGTCCATCTGGTGCAGAGCAGCGCTGTGCGGCTCGTGCCGCGTGATGCTGGTGTAATTCCTACTCGCTAACCCTGAGAGATGTAAGAGGGAAATTGTAAGTGAGGATCACTTCTGTCAGCCAAGATGCCAAACCTTAGACAATAAAATTAACTGATAAGTCTCGTTTCCTGTATAAGCTGCTTCCAGTTCAATTTATTTTACTGCTCTCGTGAAAGATTAACATTTTAATTTTAATTAACATTTTTTAAAAAACCAAGACATTTCTGTTCCGAACAGAACACAGAATGACCACCTTTTCCAGTTAAGAACCTACCCTTTGAATATAATGACCAAAAGCCTCATTTATAAGCATTTTTCATTAAAGGCATTAATCATGCCTTACTAGACCTACTATACGATAGTTTGCCTTAATTTTTAGCATTACCAAGCTGAGCCAATATTTTTGAAAGCATTTTAATCATTAATAATAATTAATTTAAGATGCTTAATAATTAAGCATCTTAACGCTCTTTGAAAAGCAAACAAACTTAAATCCAATTAGCTTTAGTGAGCACCTCCTTCTAAGTAACTTTTTCAGCTGGCACTCAAGTGTTTCTGTTTGTTTGTTTTTTTTAAGGCAGATTCTTTCTTTCATAGTCTTTTAAGTCATCTCTATTTACGAATTTAGAGCTATATGAAAGCAACAGTTCAAGCTCGGTGAAAATAAAAGAAGGCCCTTGAAAATGTTTAAATGAAAAAAAAGTTTAGTGCTTCTAAGGGTATTTCAAACATCACAGGACAATTTTAAAATATCATGAATATAACCCAGTTGTATAGACAGCATAAAAAATTGAAACACCTGAGCATAAGATGTATTCCAGGGGTATAAGCACACAATCCAAAGACAAACATATATACAAATAAAACTTGGTATATTTGGGAAAGAAATTAATAAAATTTGACCAGGTAATTTTCACTATGAATAACATTGCCTCCTTTGTTTTTATTCTGTCATTTCTTCAACTCTTATAATTATGTACAAGAACTGTACATTTGCAGTTTCTTAAAATAACTCTGTGTGCCTGCTCCCTCTTGTAAATTAATCTGCACATCTGAGTCCTCAAAACAGGTTATTCAGCTGTTCTGCCAAGAGATGAGAATAGGGAAACTCACAGCTGAAAGAACAGATCTTTGGGTAAGATCTTTGCACATACTTGCGTATCAGTAACCTACTTTTCTCTGGACAGCCGCCAACACAAGCAGCAGATAATAATTCTTACCTGTCAAGCATTCTGCACTGGAGTGTTTCTCCTCAATTAACAAAGGCAATTAGGAAGCATGAATATTAAAGGCAGCATTAAAACTGATATTTTGCTAATTGATACTACATCAACTGGCGAAGACGGGAGAATTACAATAGCCAATTTACGATCTGCATAAAAGTGCTTCACATTCTTAACTCCTTATGGTCAAGCTGAGAAGCTGGACTGCTCATGCATCGTTTCAACTTCTTCGTATTGCCACCTGTGGAATCCAATCGACAAACAGTAAACGCACCTTTTCGCAACGTCTGCCTATTCTAACTTTTAATATTATTTCACAAAATCTCTTGAGAAATCATACTATTAGAGTAGGAGCACTTCTAAACAAACCAAAACACTAAGGGTAACTGCTGACAGAAGGGATGTGATTGAAAAGAAGAAAACTTGTATACACAACCAGAAAAGGAGAGACCACCGTGCACAGACCAATATCAGATAGGTAGGAAAGAGAATCTAGATTCCCTTCCCACACTATGCAATTTGTGAGAGACTTTTTTTTCTTCCCAAATTAGTGCAAAATTTGGGCTGTAGTTTGTTTGGTTGTTTTTTTTTGAACTGAAAATGTTTTTTTAGATATCCGAGTTTATAGAAATATTTACTAAGACGATTCCAAATTCTGAAGGGAGAAATACCAGAAGAACCGTGGTGTTTTGAAAATAATAAAATGGAACACCTTAGCAGGTTTCTCTGAAGGGGAAAGATTTCCATAATGAAATAACAATTTGAGCAAAAGAATCAATGAGTTCACATTTCCCAAAACTGTAGTTGGAAAGTTGCGAACCCATTTTGATAGATATTTCTTCAAACATGAGAAGGGTTACTTGACATAGCAAAGCTTCTGATATAATGCAGATGAATACAGCTCTAGAATGAAAATGCATTTGCATGTAAATCCATCAAATTCAATAGCTGAACCATGACAATTTGAGATGTTAAAGTAAAATGACTTGTTATTAATGGAATTATAAATTTTTAAGCATTGCAACTAAGCCTTCAGTAAGAGAAATAACCAGTCCAGCCAAAGAACGTAACTTTTCATAGCTCTTCCCTAAAGTGTAACTCCGCAACCACTACATCGCAGCTGCTTCTCCAGAACGTCCAGCAGCCTCCTGGTCTGCACGCTGCAGTCGCTGCCTTCGTGAGGAAGTTATCTCAGCCCGGGGTGCCCGCAGCTCAGCCTTGCAGCACCAGGGATCTCAGCTCAGCAGTGCTGTTTCGTTGCTGCTCAGGAGCTGCAATTTGCCTTCAGCCTCCCACAAGAGCAAAAGCCAAACCCCTCCAACTACTGCAACAGACCTGATACACCACAGCATTCCCCTTTTCCTTCCTGTTGCACAAGAAGAAAAAAAAGTCCACACATTCATAATAAACAAGAAACTCTCTCCCCCCACCAGACAAGTCCTTTTCTTTTCAATAGTGTGCGTCTCACTATATTCCTTTGCTTTGGTGTGAATTTCAACCCCCACTGAGCAGGGTCTGAGGATCCATCAAAGATGCCTGTTACTCTTTGGGAATTGGGGCAATCTGGAGATTCCCCATACATAGTTCACCTGCCTCAGTCTGTTTGGGATTTGTTGTGGTCTACTTTATTATTCTAACATGGTAGTTAATTTGGACAAGCACCTGTAAGAATCCCTGCCTAACTGAAGCATTACTGCAGTGGAGATGAGCAGAAGAATTAGTGCACCGTGCATAGGCAGGTCATTGGACAGCCATCTGCACCGTGCTGCTCACCACTACTACACGAGGACAGAGAAGTGGGGAAATAACTCCATTCCGTTCTGTGGTCAAGAAGGCACTGACAATTTTACTCACGGATTATCTGCATGACAAAAAAAGTGAACCTCGTAAGATCAGGCACCACAGATCTGGATCTAAAGAAAGGTCAACTCGGGAATCATGTTGACACTTCCTCCACCTCAGGTGCAGGAAAAACTCAGTTAAAACAATTATTTGAGGATTATCATCAGTGAAACAACACAAAGCTAACCATACTATCCTACTAACCTAAAAAACTTCTGAAATCAAAGCTTCTCAGGTAGGGATGTCACCTATCTCACAGTCTGAGAGGAAAGTAACACTTAGAAAAATCATATAGGAACACAAGCATGCTCGGATCTGAGTAGGATCCAATTTCTTGGTGACAATACAGCATAGCTGAAACCTAAGAAGCAAATACTCCTTTGGCTTCTCAAGGTAACCTTGTAAGTAGTTCTGATGGACACCCCTTACTTGAAGGAAACACTGACATAAATACCATGACATTACATTGACACTTGTCCCAGTCAAACTATTTACTCTTCCTGAAGGAAACAGTGTTTTTTTCTTTTTCGTATTGCAGCAAGGGTAATGACTATCAGAGTACAGCTAAAAAAGAAAAGGCATGGGATCTACCAATTTTAAAAACTAGTTCTGAAAAATCACTGGTTATTACACTATTGGGCCACTGGAGCTATAGAAAGACTAGCTGCACACTATCGTATACATTTATATGCCAGTGTGACTTCTCACTCCTTGCCTATGCAATGCAACTTTTGAAACATATAGAATAAATTCTGGTGAGAAGTAGAATCTAAGAAAATGAACTGCCTATCCATGTAACCGAAAAAGTAAGTATCTGAAGCGGTCACTGCAAATCTGACGCAACAACCTTGTGTCCATAACGAAGCTTGAGATGTTGATAAAGGTCATACGGTGAGACTCTAATGAAGATTCATCTACTTTAGGCAGATCTTCTCTGGCTTTACCTGTAATGGCATCCCATTATTCCCACTGGCAGAGGTAGAGTCATGTTTGTACACAAACTAATTAATGAGGAACTCTACCAAGACTTTTACTGCAGAAACAATCATGCATGTTGACAGTTACTAATAGCAGGAGGGAATTCTCATTCATGAGGGATAAGGGCTATTCATAGCATTTAACTGTAGGCTAGTTGTTTCGTGGGGAGAAATGATAATTAAACTGTTTTACTGATCACAAGAAGAGGTAGGACATGAGGCATGTTGAAATTATTTGTGCTTTACAGGTATTGAAAAGTTTCTATCTATTCAGGCATTTTTCCCCCGAAACTCATGTACAGATTCATGTATTTTTTTCTCGTTCACTTGCCCTTTTTCCCCTCTTCTCCCTTTCTCTTTTATTGGCTTGCAAATAAGAAATAGAAAAAAACTACCCTAAATTATGACTGAAAACATGCAATACAAGATGCACAAAAATAAATACAGCAAAAAGCATTACTTCTCAAAACTGAAGAAAAACAACTTAGGAGTGGGATTGAATTTGAAATTAGAACCTTAATTTAGGTGTCCACACTAGAAATAAGTATCTAAAATCTCATCAGAGATGATAAAGATGCCTAGACTATAAAGAATGTTGTCCCCACTTAAGCACCTCGTACGCTGGAGATATCTCAGACGGGCTCCCAGCATTGGTAGATACAACAGAGGACCTGGCAATGATGTGCTCTTCTGCACCAGCATTTGGAAGCCAAGTAGGAGAAGCCACAGCATCTCAAATAGCACGAAATGACTCCGTGCTGGCAAATAAACCAAGGCGCCAGCAACAGCATCTGCTGAGTCCCAAGGGAGCTGAACAGCCACTAAGTGCCTGTTTTAAGGCTGCTTTCCAGGCTTTGAGACTGCATTTCCTAGTGACGGCTTCCCTTGGCTATGCTCAGAGAGCTGGTGGCACCAGGTGGTGGCTGGAGGGCTCTGCGGCACCAGGGGACCATTGGCACCTGCGCAGGGTTTGCAGATAGGATCTGGGGCATGAGAGCCTCGTCCTCCTGCAGCAGCAGTTGGGGCCAGGCAGGACAACTCGCCGTGCTCAAAACAACATTAAGTACTCAGGGGTGTGCAACTGAATCTGGTCCAAGACCTCCACCGGCTGTGATGGAAGAGAAAATGTTTACATTTGGGGTCTTTATCTGAAGCTGAATTCCCACAACCTAAGTGAAAAGTCCCAATGCCACCCTCTGTGTCCTCACTCCCATCAGCTCTGGTGCTTGCCAAGAGGTTCAGCCAACATTGGCAATGCGGAAAGCGAAAGCACCTTTTGGAAAGCTTCAGGCACTCTTTCAACATGTGAGTTCGTGAAACTGGAGCACAGAGCTCCTGCCATAGCTTAAAAAAGAGGTAAGCAAAGAGCAGTGTAATTAATAATGACCTCAGCAGGGGCTATTTGTCATTATTTGGATGTGTTTCCTATTTGTTTACACAAGCAGCAGCTTAATTGCTGTTCGAAGTAGTCATGGACAGAGTTGGGGGGTTGGTGGCAGATGACAGTAGGCTGTCATGCAAGGAGCTCAGACAAGCTTTACTCTAAATTAACTTGCCAACTCCAGCTCTCCCCCCAGAGAAACAAGACAACAAAAAAACAACTATCCATCTTTAACTCCAACAAAAAGCTTTGTTTCTAATACAGGTTTAGTCGGTGTCTGACTTGACCTGCAAACCATAGGGCAAACGCTGAAGTGCGCAGGCACTACCAGGAAATGTATTCTCTAAATGTTCGATATGCTCTTAATGCCCACTAGTCTCAGAAGCAAAACACATTCTCTTTAGCCAGCAGTTATTTTAAAAGAAGCCATACAAAACCATTTTTGTGAAGTAACTGATGCCCTTTCATAGGTTTTAAATTTAAGGTTACACGAAGCATTGAAAATTCTACATAATGCTGAGGCTGATAACCCCAGATTAGCACATCAGTGAACAGACAAAAACATTTCAGTAGTAACTTCTTTTTTTCCTTGTAATAAGGTCAGATACCTCTTAAATGTAATTATAAATTATTCTAGTGTGTTACTATGCAAAAGAAAGCAATAAAGCAATAAAAAAAAAATAAAAGAAAGCAATATTAGTAAATTACACTTTGCATGATCTCTGTAGTAAGATAAAATAACTAAAATGGCTGAGATGCTATCTACTGCTATTATTTTAATAGCAGGTGATTATTAATTTAAAAATTCCATTTAGTAAAAATTAGTTTTCCATTTTCAAATTTAGAAGTACCTTTTAAGCTTTTTAAGTGAGCTGTTACAACATTGCTTTGTTCCCAAACAGGGCATATAGAACAATCACATATGAAAGGAGGTAGACTTCTTCAATAACAGCAAATCTGCACTGACTGAAAATGCAACAACACTCCCAAGTCTTTTTTTTCCTTTTCCTTTTCCTTTTCCTTTTCCTTTTCCTTTTCCTTTTCCTTTTCCTTTTCCTTTCCCTTTCCCTTTCCCTTTCCCTTTTCCTTTCCCTTTCCCTTTCCCTTTCCCTTTCCCTTTCCCTTTTCCTTTCCCTTCTTCCTTTTCCATTTTAAATAAGATGCTGGCAAGGATGGAGTTTCCTGAGGAAACTCATAATCTGATCATAGGCTTCATGAGTTATGATTGCCCCTGTAATTAGCCATAAAGACAGATTGCGTCCTTCTCGAGAAACTATTCTATGCAACATAACAAATTAGACGACTGCATAGGTCTAGCCATGCAGATATAAAGAACAACCTAATAAAAACAAATAAATAGGAAAGGAAACAAGCTAGTACATTATAGCAAACATTTGTAATAACAGGACATAAATCATTGTTTTCCCTTTTAGAACAAAGGTTGAAATATTTATTAATTAAGTCACTGACAAAATTCTGTCAATTATACAGATCTTTTGTTTCTATCTCCCAAGGAGGTTCAAAAGGTTTTGATTTTATTTAGTATAAAATCAGAGTCTAGTTCCTGTGGTTTCTTTGTGGCATAGCTTAACACAGGGACAACCACAGAGCAGAATTCCAAACATAACAGAGACTGCATTGCTATCCAGGAAGGAAAAATGTTATCCTTTTAGCATCTGGTGCAGCATAAAACCATTATAATGCAATTAGGTAGACTGGGGACCAGCTGCTAAGTAACTAAAATTAAAAGATGAAGACTTTGGTAACAGATTTCTTACAAAGCATTTCTCTTGCAAAATGTTTGCCTTTGCTGAGGACACTGATCTGGGTTAAGCTCCTAAGGTTCAACATAATGCAGATCAGTGATGTCTGCCCTCACACAGGAAGACTTACTGCACACTGTCACACGCTCAGTCCTCCATTCTGTACATTCTGATCACACGTAAACCAGCTTTACTACTTGAGCAAAGTAGCAGGAGCAGGTAATCACAGAACTTGAAAAATTGTTTTTTCATACGTATTTAAAAAAAAAGGCTTTTTATCTTTTCTTCCCCATAGCTGGAAAATTTTGCCTCAAAATTTGTCTGGGACTGAAATGTCACTGACTTCTTTAAAAAAAAGAAAAAAGTTAATAAGCATGCCACCATCATAACCATTATGAAGAACTATTTGATTTTTAGACTTATTTTTATCTCACAATTGTCTTCACTTGGTCCAGAAATAGAGTGATCACTAAAAAGACACAGAATTTGTGTTCTTGTTTTAAGAGTTTGCATTCATAAAAAAAAAAAAAAAAAAAAGCATATGGAAGGCTGTGCTCTGTCATTTCCAACCTGNAATTTTAAAGTCTTAATATGAACACTGTACCAGGAATTCAGAATAGTTGAGGCTGGAAGGGACCTCCTGAGGTCCTCTGGTCCAAGTCCCCTACCCAGAGAAGGGTCAGCAAGAGCAGAATGCTCAGTTCCATGTTCACTTGAACATCTCCAAGAATGGAGAAACCACGATGTCTCTGTACAACCTGTTCCACTGAGAATAAATTTTCCTTATATCTGACCTGAATTTCCCTTCTTTCAACTCATGTTCCATGCCTCTTTTCCTATCGCTGTGCACCTTTTAGAAGCATCTGACTCCCTCTTCTCTACAAACCTCCAGTCAGGTTGTTGAGGTTGGCCATCCCTCCCTCAAGCCTTACTGCGAAAGCCAAATAAATCCATCTCCTCGATGCCACGTGCTCCAGCCCCCAGCAACCCGGACTTGCTCCAGTACACCAGTGTCTGTGGGGAATCCCCAAAGCAGAGACGACAGTCCAGGTGGGTCTCAGGAGAGCTGACTTGAGAAGAAGCATCACTTTTTGATGGTGTGCTGCTGACCCGTGTTCATGACACAATTTTGCCATGCTACTAAAATTCTGCCAAATACATTCATTTTTCTTCCACTATCTGAAAATAAATTCTCTTTCTCTTCATTTCCAAAGAAAGAGAATGGTAGAAAAACTTCTTATAACCAAAAGATGCTTCAACATTTTAAAAATGCTCCTACTGCTTCCACCAAATACAGCAGATTACTTGACAGCTCGTACTACAAATCACCGGAACAGCTACTGTGTTGTTACGAGGAGATGGAACTTACTACCTGTCAATACCAATCCTGCTTAAGTCTTTTAATAATTCAAATGATGACAACAGGAGGTTTACCTTGAATGGTATTCCTTTTGCTAGGTTAAAAAATGGGAGCCAGTTTGAAAAATTGAAGCCAGCTGAAGCAGAAAACAGGCTGGAAATCTAAACAAATTCAGCTGTTCAACACTGAAGAGCTTGCTCAGAATTTCCCAGGATTAAATTTCAACTTACATCACTCCAATACAAAATGTTACAAAATTTTGCCAGCTGCACTTCATAAATAGTTAAGAATTTAAATGTAAATGTTCCAAGGACAGTACTGTCACACTACTCCAAACATAATCCATAGTGATCTTACTGACATCTCTGAGGACGCTGTTCCTCGGATCTCCTTTTGTCACAGACCTCTGTTGACACAGCCACACAGCTACATGGCAATGCAGCAGACTAACAAGCTTTGAATTAGTTATGCAATGAAAATCTCTCTGAGATTGTGGGACTTTCATCAAGATGATAAAATATGACTCTAGTAAGTTGGGGAACTCACTGCTTGGAAAAATCAGCCCTCCAGGAGAAAGACAAATCACAAAAGATAAAGTAACTTGATTTGTCTGCAAGTCTTCAATTCTCTATGAGATCCGACCAAGCTGACTCAAAAGATTTTCAGAAGTACAACCAAGATTTATTTTCCCCTCTCCAAAGATGAGGGATAAAGTAATTTATTTTCTTCTCATCACTGACACAGAATTGAATTTTGTTGCTGGAGAGGTCCCAATTTCTGAGAAGCCGTAAGCTTTGTGGCCAGCGAGTGGAAAAGCTCCAAGGATTTGAGTGACTCTCGGGGACTTCTGCATGGTTCTCAGTCTTGCCACGGCCCTGCTCGCTCCCCCACTGTCCGGGGACCAACTGTGCTGGCTGCCAAAGGTCCAAACCACGGACCAGAGCGACTGGGACACAGGTGGCTGTGCTTTGCTGGCAACTGAGAAGCATCCTCACACCCCGCTACCCACCCAGAGCAGGCCCTTGCTGTTGCAGGGAGGACAGGGAGGGCGGCAGGGGAAGAGAGGAAAGAGCAGGACCAGCCACCGTCAGACACGGCAATCCAATTTACAGCTTTTCGGAGCAGCTGCCTGGAGCTTGCTTGAGTCCTAAGCTGAAGAAAAAGTCCATGGAGATCCGTGGAGATCACAGTCAGATCAGTTGCACTAGACAAGGACTGTATTTTAACAAGGAATCAATCAGGTTAATATTTTTGCTTAAAGCGTTGAATCTAGAAGAGCCAATAAATACATAATATGTAGAGCGTAGTTCAAGTGGTAGAACTGTGATACCTGAATTTTCTGAATCCTTTAGAAAGAAAGGAATGACCAGGGTTAAGAGGCTCCATCCAACCTCCAGTAATTACCAATTACTCCTGTCTAGAAGTGACACATATGTTAATCATACTGACAACCAAACGCATAATCTCTTCCCTATGTATGTGTGCTCCTTTAGTTTCTTCCAGGTCACAGTGAATTCTACCAAGGAGCATTTTGCTTAATCCTCCTAACTTCTGAATATCTCAGGACATCCTGATGTACACATCTTTTCTTGTTATTTTGTTTCAGTCTGGAGGCATGTACAAAAAATATAAATAAAATCAGCTGATATTTTAAGTGTAGAGATTAACCCAGAAACCTGTCTCTAAATATAGCATCCTGTGACCTAACAGTACCTTCTCAGAACAAAATCCTGGAGGAACAAAGAGGCTTTACATTCGTCTTCTCAAAAGCAACATTTTTCGGCAGACAAGTGGAAAAAAAAAAAAAGTGAGAGCAAAGGTTTTTTTCATGGAGAACAGAATACTTTTGGACACTACCTTGAAGTAATGTGACCAGAGATCTTCCACTGACTGTGGTTCTTAGCAATGAAAGAAAAACACATTTCAAAACCATGACATTGCTATAGCACAGTTATGAAAAGACTTTGGGTAGACCATTTGTAAGAGAGCAGTAAGTCTTCATTTAAGGTTATGCGTGGCCACCCAGTTTTCTCTCAGATGACTTCATGTTATTACACTGATATTTTTTCCTCAGGAAGATTTAGATAGAGATTATAAAAAAATAATGAGTAAATTGAAAACAAAAGCCTCACGAAAATGTAAAATAACCTCATCAAACAAATAAATGAATCATATATGCTTGAGCTTGTCAGCAGAAGATTCACAACCAGTCTCCCTTGTTACCATCCTGGAAAACCATATATTCATTTTACATATTCTAGTCAAGTTTTCATAGCCCATCACATCCTTCCTAGTTTATCTGAACCAGGATTTTGAGGTGGCTATTATTTTTAAAATTGTATGTTGCATTATTCATAATGTTTGCGCTTCCTACTAGCACTTAAGGTCCTTGGTGTCTACTGTTCTAGACAGTATAAAAAGGGTAGAAAGAACAGCCTCTGCCTGAAGCATTTATATTTTAAATACTGTACAAAAGAGAACTTATGCCTTTATTCACTACAGTGGGTATGAAACTGGCATGATGGCAACTTGCCTGAAGATAGATTGTTATCTCTGTCAAAAAAGTTAGAAAAGCTATTTTCTTTCTGTATCAGAGGTAGTTAGCGAAATCATCCTCCAATTACTTATTTTCATAACTTTATTTTACATTTTCCTCGAGAAACTTGCTTACTCCCCCTCATCCCATAACTTCCTTTGGAACAGGCAGACAATGATTCTGTTAGGCTGACTACATTTTATTCACAGGAAAACAACTATTTCAGGAAGCTTCTTTCCTTCCCTTGACCAAGAGTAGTCCTGAAAACAACCCACGGTCAGTATTAGTCTGTTTTGTTAAATAGGTCCATAACAGGACGCCTGCCCCTTTTTTTATTGAAAGTGAATTTCTTAAATCTACTTCCGCACACACAGAGAAATTACTTTGAGAGAAAAAAAAAAAGTGCTGAGGATCAGCCTTGCCTATCTCCATTACTTTTAATGATAAAATGATAGCCTGACCTTTTTATTATAACCTTTGAGAAGCTAGTTCGGGCACAACAGAATATCCTTTCAACCTAAGCTTTGCACTGACTGTGCTTGTATTTATGACCTATCTGAATTGATGCTTCCTAACATGCAATATAATCTTTACTTTAAAATTGATTTTATGGAATGGACGCCCTGCTCTTGCGGATGAGGACTAGACTGCGTAAAAGAAAATGTTTTCATCTGAAACTTCATCTGCATCTACCATCACTACATTTAGCTGGGCATACAAGATTAACTATTAAACAAACCAAAGTCAACAACATTTTAGAACAATTAGCATTTTTTTTTCAGTAGGAATAGTTATTCTGATGATAAGTACTGAGAGGGAGACTCCCCATCTGCCACAATGGAAGTGGATGGTGAATACATCAAATACCTGGCAAAAAGCAGGGCTGAACTGGGAGCAAAGCTGAACGCTGCATTTGAGAAGTATCAATTTATGATAATTTAAATACTGATTCCTTAAGATGGGCTTAATAAAACTTATGTAAGGGAGAAAATTTCCTAAGGTCTTCATTCTGTTAGGAACACAGTAAACAGAAAAATCTGTGTTAATTTTTTTTCTTTTATTGCAGATCAGAGCATGTTGCTACTGCCAGAAAAAAAAAGACAAACTTTGTCAACAAGTGGCGTAGGAAAAGAGTAGATTGAGAGAGAGAAAGTAAGTAAAATAAGAAGAATCATTATGAAAGACACAACCCTTCTACAAATTGTAATCAAGGATTTTAAGACATTTCAAGCAGTTGCGGGTTTCGGTTGCCAGATTCCCTTCAGTTGCCCCTCCCATGTACACAGAGCACCATTAACTTTAGGATTTCTTAGGATGAATCTTTCTCAATTTAAATGCCCTCTCCGAAGCACAATTCATCCATAAGTTTAAGAAATAGAATGTAACCGTGAGAGCTGTTCACTTTGGAAACATCCTTAAAAATACATGTATTTTATATAACTGCTTACATAAGTGTGTTCTAATCAGATGGCAACAGCTCGTAGTTATTCATACAAAGGTTCTAACAAATACATCGGGGCTCTCTCACTGACCAAATTCAAGCACTTATGTGAGGAGGCTAGTCTGCTAATGCACAGGCCATTGAGGAAGCAAGACACCGGTGTTAGTTTCTTGCTTGGACCTGCTCGCAGAGAGAGCTTGTTGCTCTCTGTTGTCTAGAACTTGAGCCTACTGAGTCTACACAGACAATTCAGAAGGCTAAGTTACACAGCTATAGTTAAGCAAAGCAAACATTACCACCACCACCCCCAGCATACTTCTATGTTTTTTCTTTCTGATTGTGCCCATAGAACACAATTTGCATTGAACAATCAATAAGCAATTACTTTTTATTTGAAAAGCATAAACTCTTTATTCATTCATTGTTGAAAAGGAACCAAAAGCCCAATCAAAGCCCATTCAACTACATGGAAAAACTCTCCTTTATATATATATATATATGCAATTCCCCTTTTGGATGTTTATCACTGGCTGCATACCCAGAGTTCTAAAACGAAAATTAACAACCATGTTAACTCAGTTAATGATAGCTATGAGAATGTTCACATGGGAAAACAGCTTTCCCTGCAAACCAAAAAAACATAATCCAAGACTTCTTAAGCTATCCATTTTACCATTGTAGAGTAAACAGTGCATAGTTTTCTGTTGCTTTTGCAGAGATGCCAGGCAGTTGCACTATCTTTGATCTATTTCTGTTCAAGTTACATAGAGAAGTGTCTGAAACCATGATAATGTGCACTATTGATCCAGTAATAGTAGTAGATTGTATAGCAAGATATATCTTATTTTATTGTCTAAAAATAGGGGCTGTGCAGACAGGATGTTCTGGAGAGTAACACAGAGCATGGGATACTCTCATTGTTTAAAGCTGAATGATTTTTATGGTATTTATGAGCCTCTGATTCAATCTGTTGTTTGCTCATTTGACATGTCGCTCCTCACAATATAAGACACATATGGAAGTAAGATAATCATGTTATTTCATGCTGCAAAATGGTTGGATCTTGTTTTCAAATATAAATAAGTCTTATGAACTGGAAGTATTTGTTCCATTTAGGTGCTGCTTTTTCAAGCAGATAAGATGCTACAGTCAAATCTGAAAGTTAATATCGCAGAGAAGGACATACGCTCACCTACCCAGATGAGATTGCGCTAGACTACTCAGATTTCTCTAATGTATTGTGGTCAATGAACAAGAAGATCAACTTCATTGTTCTAACTGCATATTTTATGAACTGTGACAAGTTTGTTATAAGTCATTTGCTCCAAACTTTTCTTCTGAGATTGCACAAGCACCCAGAGATAAACCCAGCAATGTCAACAAGCTCGGTGGCATAGTTCAAGCTGTGAAGGTTCAATAAATAGGTCCGTAAACATTGCAAATCAACACAGCTTTTGATGAAATGTCAAGCAAGACAGAGCTTAGCTATATTCAACTCAGCTTGAACTCATAAACCATTAACTGGCCTCTGTGGTTTTCAGAGAAACGTGTCTTATGAATACAGCTCAAGTGCTGAAATAATAGAAATAAAAACAAAACATTTTTCTTTAAAATACAAGATTAATAAAAGTCATTTAATGATGGGAAATTGTATTTCAATCAATCCAATAAAAATATATTTATAAAAACAGCCAATATGACAATACTACACAGCCCCATGATGGAGCAACCATTATTTTATATCTCCAAGTTAGGGAAGGATGCAAAAAGGAAAAGCAAAAAAATTAATTTTGAAATGCCCTGAAAATACTTCTGTTTTGAACCATGGCAAAAATCTTTGTGTTTTTTTTTTTTTCCTGGATGAGACATTAAAATATTGCTCGTTTCAGAGAAAATACATATTCTCCCTCTATTATTAGGAGGAAGGATAGAATAAAACTTGTTACAATGCAACAAGGTACCTATTTATAACAGAAGCTAGCATTCTTTTTTTTTTTCCCCTCAGTGAAGCACTGTATTACATCTATACAGTCAAGTATTCTCTCAAGATTTATTTTCAAATGGCTTGAAAGACATGAAGTTACTTCAGCTGCTTTTCCGAATCAATCCTCCACAGACAAGTCTATGCAATTACCCTAGACCGAACGCAAGGTTGTTTTTGCCTGATGGCCCACTTTTCAACCTATTTCTGTATTACCAGTAGAGTAATTCATTTGACCGCGTCCAAATTTGCTTACAGTGAACTTTACATCTTTCTGCTGTCCCTCCTAACGAGGAGTTCATTTAGCACAACTAGATCCTTTTTGATCAGGCAGCACCTATTACCCACAACCGTGCAAACGCTTAGCACTGCCATTTGGACACCCTGCACCGTCCATCAACATGGAAAAACAAATCCATTTAACCTCATCAAAGAGTCACTGTATGCAAAAGTTTGCTCGTTTCTCCCCTCCGCACGACCACCCTGTTGATATCCTCCAGGCAGCGTTGAATCCGACCGAAGAAAAGTTGGGCAAGAGAGGGGCCCGCTGCCTGCCGCCCCTTCCAGCCACTTCCCGAAGCCAGGGAAGGGAACCAGGGAGGGGAACTCCAGGCGGGCACCGGGTGCACGGCGAGCCCCGGCTGTCCCGCCAGGCAGCGGACTGACCGAAACGCTACCTGTCGGGTCGCGCCGCTGCTGCTCCTTCTCCCGAAAGCCTGCCGTGCGCCTCTCAGCTTTTACTCACCCGAGGAATCGCCCGACATTTCCGATGCCGCAGCGCCCGGCTGCCTTCATGGGGAAGCTTTCCGCTGCTTCCCCTGCAGGTACCTCTCTCTAACGCATCCTGCCGAGTACGGAGAACCCGGAGGGAGACTCATTGCCCGGCGCAGGCGATCCGCGCGCGTAACCCGCCCCCGGCTTCGCGGGCACGGGGAGAGCGGGAGCCCCTCGG
>VXAA01007019.1:108204-151868 GCA_013399115.1 Anseranas semipalmata
TTTTTTTCTTTTCTAAACTAAAAGAAGAGGGGAAGGACAGGAAGAACACGGATTGCCATAACCAACTTTAACACCATCTGCTCTTTCAGCAAACTTCACCAGCATGCTTGCTCCAAGCCTGAAACGGATTTTTTTTTTTTAACTGTAAGGATGGGGGGAAACAAACATTTTTCTTCTTTCCTCTATTTTTTTTCTCGATTATTCCAATTAACCTGATTATTACATTACTAACTGTTATTCTCCCATAAAACTCCTCCAATCAAACTTTATAGACTACATCAAAAAGAATTCAAAGTTCCTTTACTAGCTAACAGGCTGCTTTTAAAAACGCGCAGAGAGAAAGCAGTGGGCAAAGCATTGATCGAGGAAAGATTTATGCTAGTATTCAGCTGGGCTGTAGAGCGTGCGGTCTGTCAGGCACAGTGCAGCATAAAACCACGGCAGCCAAGAGGCAGCAGGTGGGGAGACAGTAAATACTTAGCACCACTCCATTCCAGGTTACTGTGGTACTGTATTTAAGCACGTTGAAGATCTCTAAAATCTGGTGATTTTATTAAGTTTAACTGTATTTTGTATGCAATGTAAAACTGGGAACTATCATAAACCTTGGAATCTCCATAGATAAAAAGAGATGTTAACCTGCATTCATTTGACAGCAGGCAAGAACCATAAAAAATAATAATAATAAAAAAGATCACAAGCTGTATGGCAGCCTCCTAAAAATGTTTATGTCCATTCTCCTCTGTTTTCAGGACATAAGTCCAGTACAGAGATGCTTGAGAGGGAATAGACAGAGCCTGAACCTTACTGTACGCTCCGAACTTAAGGTGGCTTCTCCCAAACTTACCACGGTGAACCACAACTCTCCCCTCCCCTCGCGTCCTGCACTGAGAGTAGCAGGATCATTGCTGGAAAGGTCCAGCTTCACGGTCCTGGGTCCTGCTAACACCTCAGTGGAGTTCATTAGCAAGAAACTCTTCCTTTCTCAAGATTTCCTGTTCCCCAAAAACATGCAATACAGGTTTTAAATACATACTTACTTTGCCTAGTTAGCCTGCTACCGTCAAATGAAGCAAAAAGACAAATTTCACAGCTATGTTCTTTCCACAAATTAAAAGTTCAAAAGTAAGAGGAAATAGAAGTAGAGATCTGGAAATCCAGATCCTCAAAAGCAACAACAAAAAACACCTGTAGGCATTGATTTCACATAAAGGAGAGGTCAGCATGCCAGAAAAGTCTCCTTTTGTGCCACTCCTGACCTTTGAATAATAAACTGAAGTCCACAAGAATGTCCTTCTCCTCAGAAGCTGGCTATCTTCTCTATGACCTACTCTGCGTTTCATGGTGGAACTGCCAAGCAGAGCTGACAGGCTGCATCATATATACCAGACATATTCGTAAATGGGTCTGTTCAATTACTAAACTTTTTTCTGTTTCAGCTGCAAGTGAAAATAAAATTAATAAATCTAAATAGGCTCCAGCTTGAAGCTAATCTAGTTGTGCTTTGCCTTTCTCACCAAAACAAACATATTCAGACTGTCTTAATTTGCTGTAACAGTCCATTCAGCTGAAATACTGAAGACGAGGGACATTTCATGTCCTATTTGGGGATGTACTCCGAATCAAGATTCGCATCTTATAGGACAGCAGCCTAACCATGAATTCAGAAGGTTACTAAAGAGCAGCTTTCAGTTAAACCTGTTAGATTAAGCCATTTGAACTACTTAAGCAATCACAGAAAGAAAGACAGCAGGTAATTTTTTTTTAATTGCATACACAAGATGCAATCTGAGCACTTTCTCCACGATACTCTGTGTTTACAGTACTGGGACTGTCTTGGTGCCTACAGCAGGGCCGAGGGCATCTCACGCCAGAATAATGTGTTGAGGCACTTCTACAAGCCTCAGAGATGCAATTTTGAACTTCCTTTCCAAGCAGGACAACGAGCACCAGGTTGCATGTTTTCTTTATTTCACCTGTTTTTCAAACAAAGTTTGGCAGAAACTGTGCAGGACTGAAAACATATATGATGGCAATCTTATTCCAGACTATCATAACACAGAACAAGGTTAGTAAGTAATTATAAATAGGGATGTTATGATCATCTCCATATTATTTACTCTTTGTAACTGTGATAACATGGAGACCTCTGTAACAGCCATGTCTTGGAGAATCAGGTATTGTAGAAACACAGGAATAGACACAGTGTCTATTCCCAAAACCTTCAAAACTTAGAAGAATTTGACAGGAGCGTGAAAAGCAATCAAGAAATGAAAGAGAGAAAATAGGAGTAAACCTACTCAGTTACATAAATTAATAATTCACAATAAAATAATGGTTAGAGAGTACAGAGAATCCTAGCACAAGTCAGAGCATGTTGCTCAATTGCTTAATTTTAGTTGGGAAGAAGAAATAGCAATTATTACTGCAATCTACTCATTCTTACAGAAATTGTTTTCCATCGCTCTGCAAAAGGGCAGACTGCAAAGTGCAGTTCCTTCCATCTCTGCTCTGTACTTGCACACCACAGAAATACAAGGACAGGCCTCATCTAGCAAAGTGTTTGTGCAAATACTTATTTCACCAAAGCAGTTACTTTTAATGATTTGTATTTGTTTGGCATTTATCAAAAGCTTTTCTGTTCTTTTCCTCCGCAGCCTCCACTGGAGGGGTTCATTTGCTTATAGGCACGGTCCTGACTGGGATCATTAGCTGATGCAACAAAAAATACTCCTAACCATTTAAGCACCATTGCTTGGGATACCTTACACTTAAAAAAAGTTATTGCTATTCAGAAATTGAATGTTATCTGTGCAAGGAGGGAACAACTTCTTCTTAAAGGAAGCATTACAATCTGTAAGCTCTCTGCACCAATGGCAAGAAGATCCACAACATTTCATTCCCACATCCAAAAGAATGATAAAACTCTTCTGTCACACACAACCCCTCATTTCATGGATGAAACTTAGCTACAAATCAGCTGGTGGGAAAAACAATATACCGTATCATATACCATAGCTTAGCTTTGGACTCGTCCCCCATGTGGGACTCCTAGCTTTGGACAGCCGTATCTTCTGGACACCGGTTCTTGTTCTCTGACCTCCGTCCACCTCGTGGGCTGGAAGGGCTGCCCAGAGCACTCAAGGACCACCTCTCCCAGCCTGCCCATATTATGCCTTCAGCAGCTTCTCACTTTGCCGTGCTTGCCACAGGCTTTTCCTTCCTCCTCCATCGCTGAAGCCTCTCTGCCCCCACTACTCAGCAAGGGGTTGACTTGGGGAAAGAGGGTGTTATATGGAGAAGCTGAGGGACCAGATACTGTTACAGGGAACTTGGCCACTGGAAAGCAAAAACCATGTAGGTGGTTTGGTATCAGAGCTGAGATCTTGTTTATCTTTGTCTCCCTAGGTAATTTGGAACACAGGGGAGAAACTTGCATGTTTTTGCAAGAAAATCAGAGTTTATACAGAGAATATAAATAGTTCTTACAAACAGCTCGTGAGAAGAAGCCTTCTACAAGGAAACCTGTTATATCCTTCTATAATTGAGAGCTGTTACTACTGAACGGGTTTTATATAGAGATACACATTTTCTTCAGGCTGAAGTGATTTTTGATAATCCAGGATTAGAAAAATAATAGCTAGAGCAGAGGCAAAAAGAAAAAAAAAAAAAGGCAAAGGCTTTCAGAAAGGATAAATTGATAAAATCACAGGCAAAATCCTGATTCTACTGAGGTCAAAGGCAAAACTCCACTGGAAATTGATTTTGCTTCAAGATCAAAAGTCAACATCTGCGCTGTTCAGTGTCACATTATGGAGGAAGATAGCTGTTCGCTTGTACTGTGCTCAAGGGGCCTTGCTCAACACTGGCAGCATGTCTGTACACTTTACTACAAATGTATACACATAAAGCTATTCTATATTTTTGAATATTTTTCTCATACTTTTATATCCTTTATACATTATATGCATGTGTAGATACGCATAATTTTAATATATCCCTATAGTCCACAGGTTTTGGGCTGTTTGTGTGTACATTTCTGAATTCTGTTTTCATCAACCCGCTCCCCAGTTTTTATACTTCTGTCTTACGCTTCTTCTTGCCAGTGTTATCAAGCAACAGCAGAGTCTGCCCACGAAGTACACTGCTTTTAAAAGTGTTTTCTTAAAAGTTACAAGCTATAATAACATTTTGACTTTTTTGTTCTGAATAGGAAGATATGAAAATAGAAGATCATTACTGCTATATCATACTTGCAGTCCCTGAAAACATCTCAAATGACCCCAAAATGTAACTCCTTAGATCAGATGGCTGTCATTCTTCCATTTACAATTCTTTTATACATTCACAGCTTGGACTCCGTGATGATACTGTATGTAAGCCTAACCCAAACGTTTCTATTCAATCTGATGTCTTGTTTGTGGTAGTAAAAGACTGCCTCATTAGGTCAGAAAATCAAAATGTGTAAATTTTGCCACACAGCTGTAATAAAACATAAAAAAAATTACCTATCTGTGGCAAAGGTTTTTATCCGCCTGAAGTTGGAGGATGACAAACATTATGTGTTAGTGAGCTATTACTGCGTTTCCCACTGTAATCTGCCTGAAAACTGGTGTATAAATACATGAGAAATAAATCTTTGAAGCCAGGGGTGTTTTCAGGAGTAATATACCTAAAATTTAAGGTACAACAAAGATCTGTTTGATCCTAATTCCTTCTAAAATTATTTCACCATTATAATTATGTATCTTCTGACTCGGTTTCTCAGGAATGTGCAAGGACTGCTATTACTGTAGCAGTATGATGACTACTTGGTTGAATGGAGATAAAAAGCAGTTTCTGCCCTGGAAGACCATACATATTGAATTTAAACTGTGCACATAGGAACTAAAGATATTATCAGATATAGCATAATGTACTGAAGCTTGTCCAATTGTCAGCTGGCGTTCTGATAAAGTTAAAGAAACGTTATTAAATCCCTATCTCCACACAAACCCACTCTCACAGAACAGTCGACTTCCCAGGGTACTGAACTGCCAAAAAGGCCAACCTTATCTACAGACAACTGTCAGAAAAGCTTAAGATACAAAAATTGTCTGTTGGATGTAATTATTTCTGATAAATTTATAAACCATAGTTTTGCTGAGTTTTAGAATCCCAATTTGCTGCAAAGCAATGTTTGCATGGAGTTTGGATAGTGTAACAATTAGGCAAGCTGTATAGTAAGACTATTACAAAATATTCCTGTCCCTGCTTGCTCTGTGCGAAACATTTCTGCCACCATGTGCTTCTTCAGGCAGGGGCAGAGGTCTCCAGACTTCTTCGGAGCAGTCTTTACTGACGCTCCCTTCTACTGCACCTCATTTTCTTCCTTATCCCCTGACTCTGTTACATTTACTTTCCCCTGTCAGAGCTACAAGGAAACATCTGGGGCAGCTTCTGAGTGAAACCACAATTTCACATCCTCATTCCCCCCAGATCCCCAAATCTTTGCACACTGCCCCTCAAAAGCACTGTTTTACCTCTCCTACTGTTTCTCATGCCAGCTAAGACACGAACCAGGGTATTTTGGCACTCTCAGTGTATGTCGGTGTTTGCTTTCAACTGAACGGTCCTGGCAAGATGAATTATAAACCAGATCCCTCATGAAGATGGACCCATGCTGTATGCATCCCTGGGAAGCCTCAAAGGCTTGACCTCATTATAAGGGCTCCCTACGCTGCTTGGGAAAGACAAATGAGATGTAAAACTGTGCCTTTTTGCAGTCCACTTGAATCAAGGAAAGCACATGTATTTTCTCTAACCTTCAGTCTATAGACTTTTTTCTGTATTTCTTTGGAAATACAGACCCTTTAATCCCTTTCCTGATTTTTGGCCTTGTTTTCTCCTGGTCTTCTGTTCTTACTCTTTTGCCTAAAATTCCCAACCATTTTGCATTCCCATTGTGTAGTCTGTCTTTAACCAAACAAAAATGAGTTTCTGTACTAGAAAATTGGAGCTAACATTTATATTCTGTTTTTAGTAAAACTTATTCAAAGTTACTTATCAATGGAGGAAAAAGATACTACTGTAACAGCAAAATACAACTATATTTACATTCAGGAAATTTGCTTTTGCTTCAGAATATGTACAGGTTTCCATCGACCAGCACCATTACTCTGATCCCATAACTATATACTGTGCCAAGAAAGTAAAAATATTAATGACCAAAATTACAAATGTGCAGAAAGCAGCAAGTAGTACATTTCCAGCTGCAGATTACTGACCCTTTTGGGAGCCTTAGTTTGGACCTGAATCCCCAGAACATTTTTTTCCAGCATTCTCTCTTTCAGGCCCAAAGCCCCACGCTGCCTACCTTGTGAATTCTTACGTGATCATGTTTAGAGTGATAGCTCCAGTCTACAGTACAATTAAACCTTCTCAGAATACACCTCACCGATAAGGCTTAATTCAATTAAACTGACCATTAAGATTAGTGTAAATTGAATTGCTTTATCTCAGACTTGCTGATAATCTCTTGACACAAAACAACAAATCTGGGGTTTCCAGACAGAATGAGCTATGGTGCTCAGTTGAATACCATCCCCATTGCTCCCCTCCCTTACCGCTCACCTCCAAAACTTCACAGCAAATACACAGTAATTTTGCTTGTCAAAGATTTGCTGTTTTGATCCTAATTAATTAAACAGTCCTGAGTCTGCATACAGAAAGCAAGTTGAGCAACTGCTCGGTATAATACAAACTGACATACTATCTAAGGCATGTACTGTAAAATACACTAAAATAGTCATCATTTCCATTAAAATTACACAAAAATCGATGCTGACACTGGACCTGAATCCAAGCAAAGAAACTAATCTGCATTATTCAGAGGTTATTACCTTTAAGTAAAAAACAATAATACAGTGATAAATGTAGTTCTTTTCTTCTTACTCTTCCTGTTATTCTTTGCCTATCCAGAAGATGGGAACAGTTATTTTTAAACTGCAAGAAAACAGATCTGTGGAAGTATCAAGTAATGGTTATATTTAAGAGTTTTAGAGAAATGATTACTCTTTTTTCATTGAATACTAGTTATCTTTAAAAAAAGAGGAATTAATTCCATGATTTCCATAATCATTGAAACTTTGATCCTATACTGTGGAAGCCAGTAAGGAGTTTCATCAATAAAATCAATATTAAGTTGGTCAAACTTTCTTTTGTTTGCGGTCTCCTTTCAGAGACATATGTTTGGAAAACAGGGATTGGTATTCATCTAAAACAGTAATGCCATTTCCTAATGGCTATTTTACAGAGATGCATCTGAAGTGACATGTTGATTTCACCTTCATTCATATGATGGAGGCATCACATAAAGACAAGTGTAATCATCCCCTGATGCATGAGCAAATATGTGCTGTGAACATATGACTGGATATACACAGTCCCATGACAAAGACTGACCGAATTTTTATCACCCAAAGAAGAAAAAGTAACAGGCAGCCACTGGATCAGATTCATTATTCTAAAGAGTGAAAGTCAGCTCTAAAATTATAGGCTAGGCAGCTCTGGCCTATATGAATCTCATTTGTGCCAAAAGTTTGGAAAACCTTTTTTATTTTGACCATTCTTGATTGCTCCCTAATTTATCTAGTCTGTTAAGAGAAGGTTAGAATGGAATTATTGTCTGAAAATACCTATGTAGAAAGAAATCTGTAATAGTGGGCAGCTATCAATCCAGCATTTAAAAAAAAAAAAAAGAGAGAGAGAGAGAGAAAAAATATATCATAATAGCAAGATGAAGCTGGACAAGTTCAGAATAGAAATTGCACATTTCTAAGAGTGAACAATGCCAAACAAATATTTTGGGTTCTGGTGTTCTCTCCAGATCTTTAAATCTTGATTTGATAGATTTCTGAAAGAAAAGCTGTAAGTCTAGCTTAAAACTACAGATTTGGTACCAAAGCTACAAGATGTGTTACAAAGAAGTCAGTCTACTCCACTAAGGAATCGGTTCCATTAGAGATTTCACTTGACTTTGGGTCATGTCTTTACCTCTCCGCAAAGAATTAATGGAATAGTTAATTACATAATTCTTAAACAACCTAAGACTGCCTGAGGTCCACTTACACTTCAGGCTGAATTTGACTCTAATGAACAGAAACTGAATTTTTTTGAGACATGTTCCCAGGTCTAGATTAAGAACCAGCATTTTGGGGTTGATAAACTGGCATAAGCACAGTTAAAAATAGAGACAGATATCCAAATATCATAAGGATAAAACTTTACTATGAGAAATTCTTTTTTATAGAATATTTCCAATGATATCATCCTTGTCCAGCATTGCTTACTCTTGGATGTATCTTTATGAATCCTGTATAAAACATGGTAATGACTCACTAAATGTGACTGCTAAAAAGACTCCCCCACATATGCAGTGCAATTAGACAGAACAATAAAACAACTAACAGAAGGGGCCTGCAGCTTTACAGTCACTTTGAGCTCCCATACCACTAATAGACTATTTTGTTTTAACATTCACGTATCTCAACAGAAAACTTTGTGGAGAATTCTACTCCAGTCAGGGAGTGCCAATGGAAAAAATTAATATAGAAGATTGCCTGGGACCTGATGAAAGCTAAATGTAGCACTTCTACTGAACAGGCAGAAGGTAAAGGATTAAGAAGAACACATAAAACAGCAGGAATTGTATCTTCCTTGGTTTGCCATCTAAACATATGTTTTCTTCTTTTCCAAAACCAGTTTGTGGATCAGTATTATACCAATTACACATTCAGGTCCCTGTTGTAAAATGGCCTATCTACTACATGCTTGATGTTAAGCATATGAGTAATCCTACTGAATTTACAGTTAAATGTGTGCATATAATTGTACAGTGAGGACTTCAGACATGCCTACAGTTATATTTTTTTAAGAATGAGCTGTATACGTCTCTTTTCAGTTCTACAGCCACTTTTGCAAACCTTCTTTAAACATGTAGAAAGCAAGTGGAGGTAGCTATAAGACAACCTGATAAATTGTTAATCATACACAAACATTTCAGAGTTTTGTTTTTTTTTTTTTTTTGCCTTTTCATTAATCTAAAATAACAAGAATGTCTAAAAGCAAAGAGCGCAATCTTACATTTCTTTCTTTTAAAGCAAGGTGAGATTCTAGCTCTAAACGGACACATAAATCTTCACTACTAAGTAGGTCAAAAGGTGTGAAGAAAGCTTCCAGTCAATGGAAATGCTGACATACTGCTCCAACCAACTGCTCAGTTTTAGGTTTCTGCTTGAGAACATGTTAGTTTTCTTTAGTTCAGACAGGGCACGGGCCCTGCAGGCCCCTGGCGGCCCAGCCAAGGAGCGAGCGGAGGCATGGGCCGCGGAGAGGCGGAAGGATGCGGACACACGGGCCGGGCCGGGCCAGGCCCCACAGCCTGCCGGTGCTGAATGCCTCCTGCTTGCTGTTTCCTACCGGGGTCGGTCAGCACACACTGCAAAGAGCACAGTGCTCTCAGGGAAGTGCTCTGATTCAGTGGGAACGGGAATTGAGCACTAATCCACTCGCACACACATGCTGCTTGCCTTGTTACCTAAACTAGCCCAGCTTCAGAGTGCCCCAGCAGACTAACAAGTTGCATACCTGCACGTCTCCCGCCAGTAAAGAAATAGCCATTTTTTTCTCTCCTCCTTCCTATTTAAGTATATGCTTTGCCTTCTGACTTGTACGTGAACTGGAGATTATAACTCATAAAACATAGGCTCGGCTGTGTCCTTGTACTCTGTACGTAGTAGTCTGTGCTATGCTTACATCGAATGGCAAATGGAAATGAGAATGTCATTTTAGCTAGAAACAAACTACCTCGAAGATCTCTGCGAATACCAAATGATGCCCTTTTAAGTGGATGCCGGGTGTACTGTACTGTCAACCACCTCCGCACTCCCATTTCTGGAGCAGACTTACCGAAGTAAATACACCAGGCATTAAAAGACCATTAACATCTAAAAGCTCCTCTCTTCCCAAGAGCTACCAAGTATTGACCAGGGAAAAAAAAGAAAAAAAAGAAAAATAGCAAGTACTGACAGCTCACTTTCTTCTTCAAACTAGGGCATATATTAAGCAGGTTTTTAAGCACCTTTGGCAGGCTGTCAGTGTTAACTGACTTCCAATACTTGCCTTAAAGAAAAAGTGATGGAAAACGTGCTGTTCCTCTCTACAAAGCCTGACCGCTTCGTGCTGAAGAGAACTGATGACTAGCAGTTTATTTACTTATTTATGTTCTCATTGGAATAAAGCCAAAATCTTCCTAATTGATTTTTGTAAAATAACTATGTGTAGAAATATCAGATCAAAAAGGTTCAGTTGACTCAACAGGAGTCCGCTTTCTCCTTTCCAGCAGAGACGGGAACACCTTGGAATGTGGAACCTTTCCTATCTCATAAACCTTGTTGAAACAGTTGCAGCTCTGCAAAAAAAAAACATGTTTTAACAACAGGGAAAAAAACTCATTTCATATTGATGATTTTCTTTCCCAACCAGCTTGTTTTATTTGTTTTCTCCACAAAGCCATTTAACCTTGGGCTAACGTTGCCATAGAGTCTTTTTTTTTTTTCTTTTGTTAGAATAAACCACAGTACCAGGCAATGGTAGCAGAAAAAATGTCATCAAAGCTCCGTATTCATTTATTTAAACAAATATTTGCAACATAGTTAAAAAATTGTAAAGAATTTTGATTGCTTAATTTGTATCTTCCTAAACGTTCTTAGTATTTTGTATTTAATTATATTTGCTTGAGATCCATTTGATAAGAGTCACATGTAGGAATGACTTATTGAGCAGTGGCATGGCAAATATTTTAAGGCTATCCTCGTTGACAAGAAAATGCTTATCAACTCTGTAGGAGTGATTGAAATAAAGAGGGATACATGACTATACAGCAAATCCACCTTTTCAGACACAAACTAACTGCAAAATCTAAAAAAAACCATAATCTACCTACTGAAAGGGAAGGGGAAAGAGAACAGCATTATGTTTGGCTTCTCTGTTCTGTATAGCACAGGAATCAAAAGGAATATGAGATTAAAGATATGCCTTAGTTTTAACCGTTTTATTATAGTGCATATGGGGTGTGACATACATTTAGAAGAAGGCTGAATTACAATATCTACAGTCTTATATTTCAGATATGGATATGGCACTATCTAAAGTTATTTCTCCACTTCATTTTCCTTATTGAATTTGTTTTGTTATATAGCCTTGGTTTTAGGCTTTCAGATATAGAGGTAAATGGAAAATGGAACAAAATGAATCATGAGTTTGCAAAAAGAAGATTGCACTAGATTAACCTGATATCTTCCTCTGAGAAGATAACTGAACTTCTAGGCAAAGAAATGAAATGGATTTAGTCTCTCTGAATGTCAGCATTTGACAGTGCCTCAAGTACCTAAGCTCTGGCTGACTAGAATTCACCAGCGGAAGGCAGCTACAAAAAAGGCAAGTTTAATGGAAGACAACCTGGAGAAAATAGAAATTCATAAAAGAATGACAAGGCTAGTAAGAACAAGGGGAAATGTCAATTAATGTGAATGCTGTGGAATCAAGAATTTTTTGAGTGCCTTAAGGGCAACCCAGACTTACCTGTGGAAGGTGGCTATAAAAATAGAGAAACGCAATAATTAATTATATCAGGTGATACATTTTCATGTCAGATGAAGCAATATTAATATAATTAACAACTGAGCTAGACTCCAATGAACCAGCAATGTTAGGCTTGAAGAGCAGCTCCCCATTCCCCCCCAAACATCTGTACTGCTTTATCATTGGACACTGCTACTTTGCCATGATCGATCTCTAACCCCATGGACAGAGAATCACCATTCCAGCAAACCTAGTGTGCATGTATATCTGCATGTATATTTACACAAACACAGAGATGCACAGATTTGATAAAAATGCAGAGAACTCTGGAGGATGTGTATACACAGAAAAGAGAAAATCAGAGCTGTGAATATTATCCAGTTAACTGATATACTGGAACATACAAATTTCTCCAAGATATGTGCTGCAACACATTCTTACAGCACAGATTATTTCAGGATATGCTGCTTACAGTAAATGCCAGCATATGAAATATAGCTGAGTTACATCTGAGACAGCAAACTGGTATATACAAAATCAGCTACTGCTTTCTGAATATATTAACATCTAGTCTGTACTCCTTTAAAATGGACAATTGCTGACATTCCAGATGTAAAAATAAATAAACAAGTTCCATTTTCAACTTCAATCTCTTTGTGGGTGACTGTGCTGAATGGCGTCACACTCAGGATTTTAATGGCTTTAGCAAAATGAGAAATGTTTGAGGATGTCTCTTATGCCTGGAGTCATTTCCCTCAATTTTCCCCTGCTTTAATTTGTCCTGGCAAGAGGCTATGTTGACCACAGGACAGTCAGTGTTGCACACATACACCACTGTCAATTCTCTTATCAAACACTTATTTTCAGTTTTTTTTATTTTATTTTATACAACAAAATATTCTGTATTTTACTATTATATTCCTTTACAGTTAGGGTTAACCCTTCTCTCTCCAGTCCAATACATCTATTAAAAATCTAGAACTCTTTTGCTTTTACCATAGATCATCAAATGTCTTTATTATGACCCGACCATATATAATGAATTTCTTCTGTGGATCCACTTCAAAAACTCTAAAATACCCATGTCTCTTTTAGTCTCCTGACAGAACTGAAATATTAGGATAATATAAGTATGCATTCCTACAGTTTTCCTGTCTTCACAGATGCTCATGAAATGCTCTACTGACAAGTAGGTCCACGAGAGCAAAAGTTACTTAAAACCTGAGTACAACACCTTGCAAGCTCAAGCCCTAACTGAGGATCAAGCCCGTAACTAAGGACAGTTGCATCCTGGATAGGTAACAGCAGTGAGACTTCCTGTGCTCTAGAGCTGATTTAGGCTTACTCTGGCACTTATGCACCTCTCTGAGTGTGCTTGTTTCCATCTTTTTAATACTTTAAATAGGCTACATACTTCTGGTGCATTCATGTTTGTAGTTTAATAGTGAGACAAGTGACTAAACCTCAAATCTGTTGTTTTTACAGCAGATAATACAACAACTGTGGTATTTATAGGCCATTATACTTCCTGCCAAAAAGTTTCAAACTCTGTTTTCAGGGTGTTTTCAGTGATGTAGTATCCATCTTCGTTGTCATGCATTTTTTATGACAGAAACACACATTTTCTTCTGACAAAATTCCTTCTCCAATTCACATTCTTCATTGCAAAATCCATTAATGCTTGTCATCAGCTTGTCAGCTGCTTAAAACCAAGCTTTTTACAGCAATCAGTCAATGTCTTGCAATCAATTATGAGTAATCTAAAAATATTTCAAATTAAATGTGTCATTATCACTTAGTCCAATTACTTCAATTGATTTTATAAAAGATTAAAAAGTTGGTAAAAAGTATGAATCAATTTTATGTAACTGTGCTTTATTAAGTAAATAACTGTTTTTTAAAAGCTTCAGGAAGGTGAAAGTGAACTATTTCCCCCTGTTGCCATTTAAGTCGTTTTTAAAGACAACCTTCACGCACAAGAGACCACACACACAAGTGAGACACAAAAATGTGAATTATAGTCAGACTGAGACATGAAGAGAGCAAGCAGTTCACTAATAATTTAGCTTAGATTTTTTTTCTATTTTTCACTTTGATCCTCGTCTTTAAAAGATACCAGAGACAACTATGTTGTGCAGCAAATGCATTTAACTAACAGCCAAACCAGTGCTTTTACCAACAATATTTATATCCTCTTCAGACTGGGTTTTTTTGGTAACTGGTAAAATTCACCCAGGCCTTTGAGCTCCATGTGGAAATTAATCTACAAAATGCAGTTTTATTACATTGTAATGAAATCAAAAGTAAATTTCCATAAAATATTCACAGTTAACTTTTTCTGGTTCTCTTCGGGGGACAGCTATGCAGACCAGCTTCTTATATGAGGTATTTTAACTCTTGCGCACAAAAGAATTTAAACTTTGTATTTAGGAAAATGTTGAGGGTGAATCCATTTTAAAATACACCACTTATCTCCCCATACAATGATTGATCATTTTGTCTTCATCCAGGCACAGCTCTGCTTGATGTCATGGCAAAGGCTTCACAAAGGCTGCATGATCAGCTTCATGCAGAACAAAACTAAGAAGGGGTCTTTGCAGAGTGCTGTCAAAGCTTTACCACTCAAGAAAACCTGCTACAACTTGTTCTTTACCATTAAAATTTATAAAGCTACAACTTCTGCTTTCTCTTCCTTGTACCACTCATAATTAGTCATAATGGGTTTTTCCTCCTTCTCTCAGTCACTCTCCCTTTTCCTAGATGCCATCCCCTTATTGAGTTTGCTCCTGACTGCTAAAAAGTATATAACAATTTTGTTCAATTACAAAATACAAAGAAATAAATTATAAACATATTTAAAAACATGACAAGACTTAAATTTCCTTTTGATATCCTACCAATTTAAAAATCATTCAAAACATAAACCAATATTTCAGTTATTAAAATAATGAAATCTTTCATTAGTTAAGGATTGCTTATGGTAGCAAGAATGAAATGCAGTAAAAAGTGATACAAGTTGGTGCCCTAATCAATTAGCATGATGCCTCCACACTGCTGAAGTCATTTTTCCTTGAGACAATCAATGCATATTTTTCAAATAATGATTTATTTTAAAATTAAAATAAAGTATGAAGAAATCCCACATTAGGATGTCATCCTGAAGCACTCAATCTGAAGGAATAAAAGTTTGTATAAAGCTGGCATTGGAAAGAACTAAGTAACTAATAAAGTGTGAAGTTCCTTCAGTTCACTGCTCTGTCAGTTGTCCATTCCAACTGTAAAACCTAATACTCTAATTATTTTACTTTGTTGTCTTAGCTGTCTTTTCTATTTGGCAACAAGGTTTCCCATTTCTAGAATGAAAAACTGAGTTATGCACTTTGTGCTGTGATTCAGGAAGCAAAATCTGTAAATGAAATGAAACATGGGATTAAATCTAGGCTTCAGCTACAGAAATTCCCATCAATATCTAAACTTTGCATCTGCCTCCACCTGTGTGCATACGTGTGTTCTCCATGCAGAAGCAGCTGGGGCGCGACCCAGTGCTGATTCAAGTCAGCGAAACTCTTTGCTTTGGCTGAAACAACTGCAGCATGGGTCAGTTCTCAGCCATTGCTAAAGGTGATGTTGCAGTTTACAGACAACTGAAAAGATCACTCCTAATTATTTTTTTGGTACCTCAGAATGAAGTATTTCCCAGATAACAAATAACATAAAACTGGATTTATTTCAAACATACTGCATGCTTTTGCTCATTTGTCTTCCTTGCATTTACTGTCTCCAGTGATTTATTTCAGTGTGTATTCCTTCCAAAATTAATTATATTAAGAAAATAGCTACATTACCATTCAGTGTCTGCCCATTTTCCATTAAATACTGATTTTTCTTCCACCCAGCAGAAATACATAAAACATACTTGCTAGTGTCTGTTGACATAGGAATTTGGGTTCACGAAACTAAAAAATAATGATACTTCCTTAAGACTCCTATGCCCTGGTCAAATTTATGCTGGAAATTTCAGGAGTTAGGTTTCAGCAAGAAAACCTAGGAAGCACTAGGAAGCACTGATGGATGGGACTTGCTGCCTGAGGTTGAGAGTCGTCTGCTGTATAAAGGCTTAGGTGACTTCCACCAGGTGACTGGTCTGCTATCTACTGCATTCCCAGTTGGGAATGAGTGTGTTAGCTTGCTATTCTGTGTGCTATTTCTTATCTTTAGTACGAAAATATTGAAAATATTTTGAATATTTCAGTACATGTCTCTCCGGTTTCTAGAAATATTATGATGTCTTATAGTATTTTTGTCCAGTATTGCTATGTTAATTCTAGGATAGAACTACTAATAGATTGATTCATTCCTTCCAACATATTTTATAAAGTGTTTTCAATACTTTTTTCTATTTTACCACAATCAGATGACATTAACAGTGAAGGTCATGAAATTTGTCTTCACTGCTAAATAAACTGCTAACAATATTTGCTTTTACTGTCCTAGCTTGCTTGCTTAATTAATCTGCAGTTCTATTCTAGTTCGAATTTTTGGCTCCCTAACACATAGTAGGGACTGAATCCTCTGAATTGTTTCTGTTTGCCACAGTCCTTTCCCTCACTGACACTGTTAAGATTCTTAACCTATCTGCATCCTGTAAATTGTGCCGTGTATCTTAGTTCTACTAGAAGAATTGCTCATGTATGTTCAATAGCCCCTCTGCAATGTTTAGATACATTATGTAAAAGAGACAAAAAAAACTGGATTATATACATAAAAGCCTGGATTATACGCATCTTTGTGAGACTGAATACAAACTATTTATTGCTTTATGAACACAGTATCCTCCAGGGAGTATCACAAACGATGTGCATGTCCTTGAGTCCTCTGGATTTTGCATTTAGAACAGAGTCGAAGTAAGCATAAAATCATACACAGTCATGTATCTCTTCATCAGCTGTGGAGCTAGGGGGTCTCCTGCATGCTGTTTTTTCCAGCAAAAACTTGGTAGTTAAGTTACCTTACCTGCAAGTTACCTACAAGAAATGAATTTGCAACATGCAGACTTGAGATGATGGGATTGGTACACTTGCTTCCTGTCCTTTTGAACTTCCACTTTTGATCCTCATCTGTGAGAGGATCCTAAGCAGGTTTTTTTTTTTTTCCTTATTGTAATCTGTATTAAACCCTGTTCTTCAGTCTCTGACCTCTTTTGAGCAAAGACTTTTTTTTTTTAATTGGGAAAACAAGGTCTAGTTGGAGATAAATCACACTACACACACTTTCAAATGCAGGGCCACACAAACGTTGGGACCAATGTGACCAATGCAGACCGGTATCCACCTCTGACTTAGTCACCCAAAGCTCCACTTTCAGCTGGTGGAGAGGAATGAGCACAGTTGGCCCAGGACTGCCCTCACTCTGTAACTCTACATCCGAACTAGGCACCTGGGCTCCCTTTGTAAACAAGCCTTCGTAATCTCAGCCTAGAGCTGACATCTGTTGTCAAATGAATCATTTCTTTGAAGTTCTCTTTGAAGGGCTTATTTCTCTCCACTGACTACCTTGGAGGTACAGCTTTACATTATGGACACCTCCAATAAGGTAAGGACCATCTCACGTCACGCTCCTTTACTGGATAGCAGTGGAGATTATCAAATTGATTTAAGAGCAGGGTATGCCTAAATAATCTCCCCCTGCCATCCAAATGCTTCCAGTGGTCCCCAGTAAAAGGAATTCCTGCATCCCAGGCACTGTGTACTAACCATCCTTGTGTTACTTATGTGACTTGTCCCAGCTGCTTTTCAAGCCCACCTATAATTTCTCTTCCAAAACATTCCATGGCAATAAATCCCACACCTCAGTTATGTATGGTATGGTGGGGAACAAAAAAAGACAAAAAAAAAAAAAAAGGAAAGAAAACTCAGCCACCCCTGTTCTCAATCAATTGCTTGATTATTGCTCTTAGAGTCTTGCCATTGTGGTGTGCTGGGGAGAAGTAGCCTCTACAAACCCATGTGCACTAGAGGCAGGGAAGACTTTTCCCAGCATCCTGTGTGTGTACACATTGCTGCTTTCCATTCCCAGAGGTAGAAGCACTTCATCAGGGCTCTGTGCAGAATGATAATAAAATTTAATTTGGGAATTCTCCATTAAATGCTGCTCTACACTGTAAATTAGGTTCTCTTGTTAAACTGCTAATTTGTATTATTGAGTCACTGTGTCCTAAAGGCAGCAACACCTGAAAGCTTGTAAAATTGACTGAAATGTGAAAGATAGAAATAAATAGTGTGAAAGTCTGCCTAAACTGGACAGAATTTCCACTGCTAAATTTTTAGAATTATCTCCATTACTCACACTTCATTAAGCACTCATTCCAACTATATCCCACAATTTAGCCAACCGGGTGAACATACTCTGTCTGTGTCTGTGCGTGTACCCAGTTAGTACAGATGGCCAAGGATCGTTTCTCAGTACAGAGTTCATTTGTTCTAGCTATTTTTTTTTTTTAAGTTTGCGTGATCAGATGAAATTCAGCCTCTTTGCATGTTTGGATGGACAGAAGGTCCATGGTCTAACACAACATCCAGCAAAGGCCTCCAGGGAAAATCCCTCCTAACTTATGTTGGTGCAAGTCCTTCTTAATGAAGGACTGAAAATAACCTGTGAAGCTGTTCTGCTTCAATAAACCCAACCTTTTCCAGTGGAAAACTGGTCTGACAGAAAATGTTAAACCAGTTTTGCAATATAATGCAATTCACTCTGAATGTGTGGGATTCATTACAACAGGGATTTTAAAATGACAGCTTAGTGTCATGTGAGGCATGCAGCAGGGGATTGGAGCTGAGTTCAGTTGCTGGACACTAGGCTAGCTGAATTGTACTTACTGCTGAGCTACAGTAATACATATAGCTTTGGAATAAAGGGGCATGAGGATTAAGAGATATCCTTCAGAGAGACTTAATAACACAGAGATCTTATCATACACAAAAAAATAAAAATGGACCGACTGGGAAATCTATAATAGTAGTGGAGAAATGGCAAAACACAAATAAAAAGTAAAGATTCTTAACCATCACAAAAGACCATTGCAGTCATACAGCACAGATGTTACACAAGTGATAAGCAGCTGTTTTTAGGTAGACTAAATTCTAAATGATCCCACTGCTATCAATCAACATCCTTCAGATAAATTCAGTGGAAATGACAGTAAGCAAGAGGAAGCTCCTGGGGAAAACAAAACAAATAATAATAAAGAAAACAGTTCATGCATGTAAAGGGTTAAGTTGCACCACAGGAAAATATTTGCAGAAGTGATATGATAAAATCCCTAAAATTACTTTTCAGACTTTAAAAGCAACAATATTGAGGGTCTCACACAGAAAATCCAGAGGAACATTCTAAAAGGATGTGAATAATTCATGGTTTCTGAGGCAGACATGAGACAGATGATCAGAGAACAATGAGGTATCCAGGTGTGCTCCTGCCAAGCACACTGACATGAGCACACTGTAAATCTGCCAGAGAAAAGCATATTCTCATCTGCATCCCACCAAAACACACTGTGAACTGGCTTCCAGAAGACGTGTACCTGCTTTAACATCAAAAAGATGAAAAGCTCAGAGAAGAAGACTGGCTATTAAAATATCCCACACATTCACAGAAAATAAATGCTCCCTGGCTCTGGCATATATTAGGATTGACCTTAAGGTAATTGCCTGGTTAGAAAAAAAAAAAAAATTAAAACAAAACCAAAAACAACCTAAACCATATCCCCGCCTGTTCCTTCATTTTCCAGTGTCTCCCTAACTTTACTCCCCCTCTCCCTCCCCTCATATACACTGAGTGACATATTTTCTGCAAACGTGGTAGCAATTCTTTTATCTGGAAAATAACTATCTTTGTTCCAGTGCTTGATCGTTGTTGCTCACAGTGAGGGATTAAGTATAAACTGGGTTTCCTACTGTAAAATAATGCGATCAAAGCTTACATAAATTTCAAGATCTCTTTTAATGAGAAATACTAACACAAAATAATATGTTCCAGGGTGGTACTACTGACAGGCGGATATAAAACTGCAAATACCTTTACGATATGCCTTGCATGTTATACCCTACCTTTTCAATCCAGAGGGAACAGTAAGACAGGCGGGTCAAGCACTTAAGATATTGAACCTTTCCAGTGTTCAGCATCTGTCAGGGTGCCTACTTTACCTCGAATGATTCCCCTCCCACTTTCCTCTCCAAAATACCTCCTGGCCTTGTCAGCTCATGAACATGTAACCCAGTTTAAAAGCTGGTCTATGCAGGTAACAGGGCTTGTTCTGATTTCCTCTGAGACATTTTTATGCTTGGAAACATTCTATCGTTAAGTACAACATATGTCAAACCCTTAAAATGAACAAAAACACCAATTCAGCAGATTCTGTCTGCAAATTAGGTCTGGAGATAGGAGAGAATGTGTAATTATTACTATGAATTTCCAAAAGAGCTTTTATGGATTTTTTTTTTTATTTTCTTTTTTTTGGTACAGGCATATGCTTGTTTCTTTTCTAAAACTGTTGGGCATAATTTCATCTGCTGCACAGGACATATTTTACAGCTAAACAGTTGAAATAAATGAACATGCTATGGATTTGCTGCCTCTGGCAACTTGAAGACACACAATAAAAGAGGCATATAAGACACAGCAGAAAAAAATGCTAATTCAAGTACACTGTTCACTCAACCTAAGTTTATACGGACAATGGGATTAGATATATTACAGATACATCGTCTTTAGGCACACATGTACACATGTAGCTAATATGAACAGACATATTCAAATGAAAACAAAAAATCTTTACTACTCTTAATTTATTTATTTCATTATTAATAATATATTACTAACAATACTGGGTCAGCTGAGCTTTCAACATTTTCTTCATCTTGGAGGAACAGATGTTTATAAAATCTCCGTTGAAACCAATGCAGTATTTTCAGATTTACAACTAAAGACATTTTTATAACTGGTGATGAATGCTCAGATTTATTAAAAACAAGTTAATTTTATTACTGCTTTTACCAAGTAAGTCTGATCTGACAGCAGTGTATAGTAACTGAAGTCCTATTTCCCTTTTGCTCCTACATTGGTCTCAGTCCTTCCTAACATCTAAGAAGAGATCCCAGACGAAGTGTCTCTGCACCAAGCCAACAGAGAGGACCACAATACAGTTAAAACCATGGCTTTTTTTTGCATACACCACGTGCCTGCAGAGCCAGCCCTCAGGCTGCGAGCATACGCTGACACAGCTTACTTCTCATTGCTAGCCACATCGAATAGAGGATTGTAGAGGCACTTCAGCATCTGCCAAGAGCACACTTCCATGTTGCTCTGTGGTTCCACACGCCAACGTGGGTAATATGGCCTCATCTGGGGCACTGAGAGGAAACAGTAGCTCAGCTTTACACTGCCTCAATTACGATACCAATCTTCTTTCTCAGACAAAGACTCTCAGTATCTTCTACATCAGTTCTCCCTCCCATGAACAGAGACTAATCTCTTTCCTGAACTGTACTTTCTCAAAAGGACTTCCTCAGCTGAGCAAGGTGCTGTTAGGAGACACCATCCTGACTCAGCCAGCTCTGGCCACCCTGTGGCATTAGTTTCCCCATTACATGTTTGATTTTCCTGGTTTTCCTTTTGATCCCAGCATCTGTTATGCTTGAAGACTACCCTGTATGATGTAGATCTACAGGTTTTACTGGGGTTGAACGAAGGAGGAGAAAGGGGAAAGAAGTGGAATTATACTTTGCATCAGGATTTGTCTATAAAGTCTTAAATCGCTCCAGGATTTGTCTATAAAGTCTTAAATTGAGAGCCAGCGGGCACAAACTGGAACGCCGTGAATTTCAGTATGATATCAGAAAAAAACAGTTTTCACTGTGAGGGCAGTCAAACAGTGGCCCAGGCTGCCCAGAGAGGCTGTGGGATCAGCCAGCCTCACACAGCCCAGCCTCAGCAGCCCTTTTGTGAACAGGCTTCAGACTCGATAACCCTGAGGGGCTCCTCCGACAGGTGCTGCACAGGCAAGGGCAGGACTGGGGATGGCACAGCCCACCAAGAGGGAGGTGCCTTTGGGGTGCCCTCAAAGGGTGGAATTCCTGGGTGTGCCACGGCCTGAGTCGCTGTGCTGTGTAGGCCGACCGAAGCCCCACACGACAGCACGCGGCCTGCTGGTCTCTGCCTCCCTAAATCTTACAGAACTAGCAGTGACGCCCCAGACTCAGAGAGCAAAGGATGTGAGTGCTGTACAAACTCAAGGACAACGATACATGCTAGCAACTAAATGGCGCTCATCACAAGCACCAAATTTATGGTTAATTGGGTTGATAGGACTGAGCAGGGGCGTAAGAAGAGGCGTAAGCGAAGGAGCTACCTACTCTCGGTGTGGACGCTTTTAACATTTTTTTCCTTTTCTTTTTCCTCCCTGTTTTCACTTGACTTGTGTTTCCTGTGAGTGATTACATGGTTACTCCCAGAACACAAAACAAACCCCAGGCACCCCTTTATTGGTGCATCACACCTTCCAACCTAAATCATACCACAAGTCCACGTTTCCATTATTTGAAAATGGTCATTAGAAACCTAACAGGAAACCAAACAATGAAAACACTCTAAAATATAATGGAAATAAATTAAAATTTAAGACATAGTATTCCCTTCTTGACAACCAGCAACACTACTGCAATTTACATTTTATCCTACATTTTTTTCACATGATTTTACAAAAACTGCTACCTGAGAGAAGAAGAGGGGCAGAATTTGATTGCAGGACAATTTGCTGCATAATGAAATCAGACTGAGGCTCATGTTCATAACTAAATAATGATCTATCATGCAACTGCACTTACAATTTGGTTTAAACTCTCTAAATAATCTACTAGTTGCCAACCTCACTGACATTAAGAGACATAAAATACCAGTTGTGATGCCAATCTGTATGATGTCAGGCCTTTGTCACACAGTCTACTTGGATAATTATCCAAAATTATCTTGAAGAAGTCTCATATCACAACATGCTGTATTGCAATATATTTGTATCTGAGTTTATGATTGACACATAACTTTTCTGAGGTTATTCATGTTGCCCAGCCTGGACATATAAATTAGAAGCACCACTGATCTTCACATTAAATAAGACACAAAGGGGAGGATTCAGACTTTATCTCAGTTATGGGGACTAAGAAATATTTCCTGACCCTGGAGTCCCTCTGAGACCCCAAGAAGATCTCAAGTCTATCTGAGAGTAAGATCCATGAGCATATCACCGCCTGCTTCCCTGCGAGGCCTCCATGTTCCCAGGAGGCAGGAGCCAGGACCTCTGGCCCCGTGGAGACCACCACACACACAAGGCAGCTGTATCCCCTGTCTGCACGGCCAGGGAGCCACAACACCACAGCCTACTGCATCGCAAACCTGACGCATAGTTTAGACACAGGCTCGGGATGGAAAGCCTTCCCTCTCCAGTAATGGCATGGGAAGCCCAGTATCCCAATGCAGGCATTTAAAAAATACGCCTGAAGCTGGATGATGCAGATTCCTCTCTGATCCCTTTATTCATACCCACAAATGCACCCATTGTTGCTCATTAGCTGTAATTTGAGAGCCGAGTTTCCGAACAGAGCACATGAGAGTGTAAATTGCCTAGAAATCTAGTGCTTCCCTGAATACTTGCATATGCAGTTACTGTTCATCAACTTCACCGACCACAGCACCTGCATACAAAATCATAACACCACACATGACGCCACGCTGATCCTGCACAGATATTTTTATCCACAGGGTTTCATATTCAAAAATCTTGTACCGCACGCAAGGACAAGGCCGAGCCTGAGATTAACTTCTATTAAGAAGCTTGTCTCTCATGCACAGCTTAATTATCAGGTACAGGTTCACTGACCATTATAAAAGCTGTCAACAGAATAGATCATTACAAAAAATCACTTTCCATTTATTTAAATTTGTATTCTGCTTTCCAGAATTTTTGTTTTAAGCGATAACTATCACAATTTAATAATGTCATAAATCTGTAAAAGCAAAAAAAAAAGAAAAAGAAAAGGAAAAACAAAAGAATATATCACACAAATAGTCCCAATTAATAGAGGCTGTTTCCACTTTTCTTTAAAAAATATATACATATGTTGTATGGAAATTCAATTCTTCTTCTCTAATTCTCTCTTAAGAGGGAGTTCCCATTTGACCCAGCTGCCTCTGCATGAAAAAATTTATTAACTGGCATGATTGGCTTTATTTAGTATAAAAAGAATATCTGTTTGCCATTATTATTGCAGGGAGCAGAAGGCAATGCTAACTCAGATCAACCCATTCTTAAAGATTTATTTGTCCTTCTCATGACCTTCTGCTAACTAAACTGTATATTAAAGGTCAAAATGATCCACAGAGAGATAGAGTATCAAAGTGGTATCATTACTTAAAGAAAGATTTATCCCAGAATTTCTTGTAAAATTACATAACCATACTGTTTAAACTGCTAAAACCCACACATTTCAGTGAAAGGTGAATTCAGTTGTCTAGCAATAGAAAATAACGCTTCCCAATGCCTCAATAAAGCATGAGTTTAGCACCATATTTGCAAGTTATAGACAGGCCTAGCTTTATTTTAAAATTAAATTATTTACTAAGTATTTCTAAAATACTTTCTTAATAACATTCTTTATTCCTGCACACTTTTTATTAATGTGAAAAGTGAAATAAAACCCATCAAACTGACTGTAAGTAATGGTTACTCTAGGAAGCCTTTTTTAAAAGGGAAAAAAAAAAGATCCTGCTGGAGTCTATAATAGCATACACATATTTTCCCTCTTTTCTCATTTGGAGATAAGCAAATGACTGATTATGATAATGTTAAAATTTTGTGTTGCTATTGGATTAATAAAATAAGGAATTTGAACTTACTTTTTCCTTCATGTCCACAACTTCACACTGGCAAAAGTCATTTGGTTCCAGACGAAACCAAATTGTGATGTGAGACATTTTGAAAAAAAATATATGCTCCAAGTCCAATAAGTGGTCACATTTTGTGTTTTATTTTCTGGAGGCTGATGCTTTCCAAATGGCAAGTGCCTTGAGCACACAGGGCAGTGTATAAGAGAGGCAAAAGTTGTATGGACTTTGAGTCTTTTGGTAGCATTTATCATGATTTGGATAACAGAACTTATGCAGAAATGGGCGGTGGCTTTTTTTTTCATTGGTTGGTTAATTTTACATATAGGAAAAATTAATGGAAACTTAGTCCCATTTAACTTTGTGACTACCTCGCTGCTGAATTCCTGACGTTTGTCACCGACTTCAAGGGGGCACTTGTTGCTAGTTCTGTGATAGCATTTTACGGTTCAGTGCTGCCGTATTTTACAGCAGGTTCAGTGCTGCTAAACTTTCTCTGATCCAGGAAATACTGGTTACATGCATCATGCAATCCTGAATCAGATTTGAAAAGACAGCAGCGAGCTCAACTTCAGGCAAACTTAATTACTAAATATTCCACAGCATCATTGGAAAGTGAGACAATGTCTTGTCTAGGTAAAATTCAGTCCTTGTAAGAAATACCAGGCTGATGACAGTGAACAGACTCTGGCGCAGTGTGAGCCTCCTACATTGCTATGCCAATTTGCATCAAGCTTGACTCCAGCATATCACCTGTGAGTGCAAGCAAAGCTCTGGCTCTATCCTCATACAACTCATTTTCTCTGTGCTGCTCACTGTCAGAAAGCATCTCAGTTAATGCCAGTGGAAAACAGAGGTCTTGTTACATGAACTTGTTTACTGGGAAATGAAGATTCTCACTACATATAAACCCTGATGCAAGAAAAATAATGAAGCACATTAGGGGACATAGCGTACTAGGTATACCGTGTTGTGTTTAAAGTAAGAAAAACAGTCCCAAAATGCATACAGTACTATCAGCAGAGGCTACCTGAGTACTGCAGCCACATCAGCATCAAAGAGATTTGTAAGAAAAAAAGACATAAAACCAGGGCTAGAGACAACAAACTGTTTCAGACAGTTTCCAAGCCCCCAGTTAAGCATGATGCTTTCTGTTGTCCCAGATAACCCATTCCAGGCAGAGGTGAAGGTGACAGGAGACTTGGAAAGAAGGTGGAAAGCACCGTATGGTGCTCCGTGACAACATTCAGGGCATTATGAAACCCGCTATTTATGGTCTCCTCACCATAACGGCCAAAAGTGCATTTCTGGGATGACCTCTTCAGAAACCCATAGAGCACTGGTGATGTTCCTGGAGAACGTGATCTGAATGCTGTTACCTTCACTGACACATGGATGCCGAAGGAAACTGTGACAGCTGTGGATGCCATCTATGCTTTCAGTTGCCAGTCAACTCTGCAGGACTCTGGAGACTAACCTTGTTTTTCTCTCTGGCTTTTGGAGTTAACAGGGTGAAAGAAAAATTAAATTCGTTACTTGTTTCTAATTGTAGCCTGGATAGAATGGCTAGTACAGATGTCTTACAGATTTCTAATGCGTTTTTTTTAATAAAAAATTTACCATGGACAAATACAGTGAGTACACTTCTCTGTTGCCATATGCAAAAAAAAATATCATCAGTTCCTCAGCTCCCCTCCAGGGAAACCAAAAAAGCCATAATTTGATCTTCAAATAAGAAAAATTATGAGTAACCCTCATAGGAAGAAAAGAAGAAAAAAGCTGAAGGTTTCTTTTCCACTAAGTTGAGGTGGTTTTTGTTTGTTTGTTTGTTTGTTTTAACTTGTATTTCTTGTATCCTAGACACTAGGGTGTCCTTGACTGAGCACCAACTGTAATCCAATATATGGTCCAACCAAAACCTTGCTAGGCAATGAAATTGTCTGAAGCCAACAAACATATCAGAGAGGGATAGGTCTGCCCAACCTCAAAGCAAGATACTCAAAAGCTCAGAATACCTCAAAGCTGCATTACTGCAGCTGGCCAGAGATTTCACGTGCATGTGCAAAACTTTAACTCACATCTTTGGATCTACAGAAAAATAACTAACAGCTCAATTTGAAGTGTAACATTAAATGATGGATCTTGGATACTACTTTTGCATTTCTTCTCATAAACACAAGAAAAATCCTTTACAATCCAGTGTTACACACAATAATTATCTTTACTTTTTAGACTTTTCCCATATTATATTCTGCCCTTAAAATAAGATACCCTGTAATTTATGACCTCAAGATTTTAGTAATATTTATTTGCTCATATTTTATCCTGTGAAATCACCCAATGAAAGTACTGGAAATGTTGATACAAGTCTCTTATTAAGAGATAATATCTCAATTAATAAGATGTCAGAAATCATAATTCCAATTTCAATCAAAAAACTCAAAGCCATGCTTATGCACTGAACATGTTTCTATTCATCTAATGACATTAAAATAAGAGATGAAAAATGTGGCTAATTACAGAGAAACAATGCCCTAAGGTGGTCTCTTAGTATAAAAATGTCCATTAAGACAAAATTCTTGTCTAGAACACTGGAATTCTCAGGTAGGGTGAAATTCTGGCCAGCAAAATGTGTTGAGTTTACATTTCCCTTAGATTTTTCATAATATAAAAAAACAAGTGCTTCACTTCCACTGTCCTCCTACTTATGCTCCTGGAAAATGTAAAACAAGTGGCGAAAACCCAGTGGTCTGAGATTAAGAAAAACATCCCTAAGAAATTAAAATTTATTAAAAAAAAAATAAGAAAAATATATTAAAGCATCTTCATTTCATATAAATATATACACAAGGTTTGCTAAACTAAAAGAGAATACTTCATCTTCTTTAGTATCTTGCCTTGATGGAAAATAAGTAACTCATTTAGCACATGTAAAAAATGTGTACAATACCAATAGGAAATGCCAAAATGTGTCATGTTTTTACTTTGCGTGTTGACACAGTAATTGGTCAATTACGTGTAACGGAGACTAACTGCCTCTTAAGAAAAACTACATACACTCTTCGCATTAATAACAAAATGATTTTTTTCCCCACACACATTATGGAAGCGAAACACAGTAAAAGCATACAAAAAGCTTGGAAAAGGGAAAAATCAAGCACCTGTGATTTGCACCAGCTGTCTAGGAGCGCATTCTTCTTAGTAATTGCTTAAAATTGTGAAACAGGAATGGCCTGACAGACCAGGAAACATCAGCACACATGAAGTTACTGAATCTGTTCTGGGGCTTTCATATAATTCTGCCCCCTGGGGAAGAGTCTTTCCTCTAGCTCCCTGTGTATCACAGACCTTGTCCTTCTCTTCACACATTACAGAATATGACAAACACAGGCACTTAGGGGTAAATTAGCCAGTTCAAAATTATGACTGCAGGGTAAAATAGTTTCTTAAGCCCTCTCTATATTCAGGCAAGAAGGACGGGTACCTTTAGAGGAGGTCTCATCCTTGGTATTTAAGATACAGGTGATACGGATCGCCCTTCAGACCTGCCATTCTTTTTCCTCTTGACTACAGTGGAAGCCCAGATGAGCAATTTTTAGATAGCCAAAATTAGGTAAAATCAATCTAATGGTACTAATAAAAAGTAACTACCTGGTAATATATTTAGGGTAGATCTCAGTGTACAATATGTCAGCCTGAAAGTGAATTCACTTTTACCAAATCTGGTTTGAATCAAGTGAAGTTTCGGTGACATTGAAGAAAAAAAAAATCATTCGGAGAACCCTATAAAAGTATCTCTGTGATAATAAAAAAGCTACTAAAAATGTCCTTTGCATTTAATTTTTAAAAAGACTTTGATTTAACAGATAAATTTAATTTATTGCTCGGGTAGAACCTTTGGGCATTTTACAAAGGACTGAGGAACTATTGTACCATCTCTTGTCGCTTTGCAGATCTCATTAGTGCACAAGACACTTGTATTGAAGGTCTTACTTTCATTTCTTACCCTATTTACAAAAAGCTAAAAGAATGGCTAAAGTATTCAATTAAGTTCCTGAGTTACACTGAAACACCTATTCATTTGCTTCAAAGAGCACTCGAGTTGAGATCTTGACTCCACAAAGAACACAGGCACTGGCTTGCCTTTGGTACTTGGCTAGTTCGGGGTGACTTCAGTGGGCACCTGCCTGGGATCCCCAGGTATCTGCCAAGTGCTTGAGCAGGAGCACCTGCCTGTGTCCTGGTCCCCACGGTACACCCAGATGCCCGTCAGGGATGATTCAGAAACAAGCTTGTGGAAATAGAAGAAAGGAACAGAAAACAGAAGTTTGCACTGCGTTCCCACACAGGGGTCACAAAGCGACGGTATGTGACCTTCCAGAACACCTTCCTCTGACCTGGCTATGTACGGGCAGTGAAAATCCCAGCCTGAGGAAATTCAAGAATGAGAAAAGAAAGGTGTAAATGAGATGAGTAAGAGCAGGAAAAATTTCCTAGAGCAGTGTACACAGAGGAAAATGAGGAAGAGCAAGTGTTTTAGGAAAAGAAATGAAAAACTGAAAGAGAAACTGAGTAATGTTATGAAAAAAGGAAGTAAAAAGAATAGTGAAAAATAAAATAATAAACATAAGATGCTCAGGGAAGGAGATCAATCTTTATTCCCAGTCACTTGCACTTGCTGCAGGTCAAAGCTACGAAGGCAGCATGACAAATTCCCTCTGACTATCATGATGAAGTCCTGGCACAGCATTTTGCTATTATTGTCAATCAAGAACACCTGTCAAAATTCCTATGAACAAAGAAGGTACATGCACACAAAGATGACCACAAAAGAAGATAGGACAGAGGATTTTGACAGATTAAAATATTATTCTGCCTTGACGGTGTATTTATTTCACTTCCAGCATCCGTTGGGCAATAGAGCAAAATGGCAATAGATCTGTGTAACGTGGAGGCCGATAACGAGGCAGAGAATCTATACGCTATCTTGAAAACAAGCAAAGTACAGGCAAAGGGGATGATGACAAAGAAAAATTGTAACAGTAAATAAATAAAAAAGTCAGAGATGCTGACTGTGAGCAAGAGGGCGAGAGGGAAAGAGATGGAGGTGGCAGCCAGGTTCTGTTCTCATTTACCCTCAAGACTTGGATGTGCAACCGGCACCACCATTTGGCCAAGCTCTTCTTATCAGCAAGAGGCAGAAATGAATGACAGCACATACAGATGGAAAAGACCTGTTTGCTGATCCACTTGTCTTCCTGACAGAACACAGCTATTCCCTATTGTACAAGTTCTTTTTTTGTTTTGTTTTTCCCCCAAGCTTAAATTAAAGTCTCAAGGAACTGAGCATGCAAGACGTTACCAATCTTCTACGGATCTTTCTACAACTAAGTAATGCCAGTATCAGGACGCCTCGTCTTTTCACTTTTCTAGCTTGACGTTCATCCTGCACTCTCTTATTCTCACCTCTCCCCAGTATCCCTCCCTAGCTAAATACATTGCAAATTTAATTGCAAACAAATAATATTCAAAAAAAAAGTCTGAGTCTCTCACTAGAAATTAACCTTCTAATCATTTCTACTTCTCTTCACTGCACTTACTCACATTTCATGTGGTCTACCTGAGTTGAGTTAACATCAGTTATGTTATCTCAAACTTTAAAATTTACATTTTGTGAGCAAATAGATTGATAACCATATAAAAATGGAGATGATTTTTACCCTCCATGTTCCACTGCATGTTCTTCTACATTTCAAATCATAGTGACCTTCTTTTTCCACCAAAAAGAGAAAACCACACTTAAAAAATGATGTCTTCTGTTATTTTTACAGTCACACTTAAAAGTTAGTATTCATGAACCAGACCTCACACATGTACAAAATGCAATGACATTTTACTGTCTATGAACTTCTGAGGAAACTTTTATGAGGAAAACAAAATAAAACAATCAAACAAACAAAAACTAATGGCTTTTGATGATCTATTCAGTTATTTTGTTTGTATGTATTTTTTTTGCTTTGGATTTTTGATAATCCATCAGTTGTGATGGATCTTGTCCATCCACTGAACACTATAAGGCTTGAAACATTCAGAGTTCGCATCGTGAAATGCAGCATCTTTGTACTTGTCAAACTAAAGCTTACAGTTGTTCTTTTCTACCCACGTTTTTTGATGTTTATTTTCATTTCTGCTTAATGGTGCTTCTACTCCACCCTCATTTCTGAAAGCCTGTACCTGTGTCTTCCACTGGAACCAGCATATGGCAGCTGTAAAGAACAGTATAGCCCAGCAATCACGCCAGGAAAACATTATGCCATGCATCATTGGATCATGTTTACTCAAGATTTTTTCCCTAGTGCAGATTATTTCTTGGATAGAGAGAAATCATTTATTACGTACATATCAGACACCAGCAGGCCTCAGACCAGTGGAAACAGAAATCCTTCATAACAGATCTAAATCCAAGGAAAGACAGCTACTGTTATCCTGACTGGTGTGGAGATCCTAACTATAGTTTACTGCAAATCACTGGTTTAACTCCAGATTACAGGTTAAGTTTCTTATCCACTGCTTTTTCTTCAAATAGAAAATAAACTAGAGAAAACTACAAAACAATGTTGGAATCCTTACTGCTGAGTAAATCATTACTGATCCTGGCCCAGACGGCAACAATAATCCACCCTAAAAAAAACTGATATCAAGCTAATTTTTCATTAGACTTTTTTTGTGTGTGCCACATTAATCAGCCTGACTTTTGAAATAATTTTTTCTTACCCAATTTCAAACATTAGGTTCATAACACATTTTCAGCAGAAATAATGTGGTTTATTTTTTCATACACTACTGAAAATAGTCCTGCTAAGGCATAGAGGTTGAAACTTTATTGAAAATATTACTAACAAACTAATCACTGCTTTGTGAAAAAACTTCAAGGATTTTTACATAAAAATAGTTAATCAGTGAGATATTGATCTCAACTATAAAAATTAAAGGTTAAGTTATAATAATATAGACGAAACTATTAGGTTTTAATGTCACATTGCCACTGAGGCAGTGTTATTGCTCAAGCCAATTTTATGCATAATGCAATTATTACATTGTCTTATAGACTTTTCATCACTTTTGTATATATTAAAGCAGACATATGAGATAATACCAAAACATAATTGCATTTGCAGCTTAAGCCCTACTCTAAGCAAATTTAATGAGGGGATTCATTGAGGTTTGTGGTTGTATTCCAAGAAAAACAAACCAATGAAACTCCAAAGGAGTGATTCCTTAAATTTCTGGAGACTGGGAAGGTGAACTTAAGAGGTATCTCAGTAAGTTCAACTTGGTCCACTGCTCCTCCAGAAATCAGCCAGTATCAGAGCCAGGACATTGGTCCAGGTGGGGTTTGGATCTGACATGAGTGTTCTCATGTAAAATATGAAAAACAAACAAACAAACAAACAAAGTTTAAATGCAGACAGCCAAGCTTTTCCTGATACAAGTTTTGCATAGTTTCCACCAGAACATAAACTACAATGTTTTTCCGCAAACCTGAAGTTCACTGCTCTCTTCATAAGCTCCTACATAGGTCAAATGTGCAAGCTCACGTTAACGTACCTATTAACTAACTGTCTGAAGAGGAACAGCCTACCTTTGGTACTAAAAACCAAGTCTATGTTTTTCTAGGGGAACACAGCAAAACATGATTTTTGTGGAATTTTGTGCTGTGCTGCACTGCTCTTCATAGCCATCTGCTTTATTCTGTCTCCTACAGGACAGGGTTGCTTTATTAACAACAAAAAAGTTCATACAAAATACATTTCTTCAGTGCTGCACTTTTAAAAGGTCACTTCTCCACTCACCGTTTTTGACAAGAAAGGGATACGGAAGAATTACTCTACTTTGTTCTCCTCCAGCGTAGCACAGAAAGCTCTTAAGAGAGAAGTCCTTCAACCACAAAACATCACAAAGGGGCCAATGGCATTCCCTGATTAACTGAACCCAAACGACTCTTGTTAGTGCCCTCATCTTTCCTCTGCGGGGAATCAGATTCTCACGCAGGTCACAGAGGACTGAGAAATTATTTCTGAGCTTTGTGCCTATTTCTACACATCACAAAACAGCAATAACAGTTTGGTTCAATTTGCCAGACTTGGCAACCAGCTCTAATTTAAACTTGGGCTTTTCTGGAGAAAGACCAAGCTGAGCTAAAGCTCAGACCAACGCTCAAATGCTCATGCATTTGTTCACATTGTGTCTGCGAGCCAGACACTCACCTCTCCAGCCTCGGCGATGAGGCTGCTGCCAATCCGTGTCCCTGGGGGCGAGGGCAGTGACATGAGCCACCCCGGCACAGCAGCTCACAAAGGTCTCACAAGAGTGCCTTCAGCGGCATGCTGCACAGTCAGCATGCAGGGAAAAATACAGTAAAACACTTTCTGATTTAGAGATGAATTTTTAAAAAGCCCTGCTATACTTTACAGCCATTTCACAATGCGCTTTCTGTAAACAAGTGCAAACGTCAACAAAAAATAGAGCTACCGCAGCGCTGCACAGTACCCAGGGAGGTGGCAAATGATGGCACCGTGGGAGTGGCAGTGCCCTGTCGTCCTCCAACGTGCTGCCACTTGGCTGGGGAAACCCAGAGCCGCTTCTCAGAGCTGGACGGTGTTGGAAATCCAAATGGAAAATGAAATGCACAGTGAAACAAATGAATCCCTTTTTACAAAATAAAAGCCCAGGCTCTTTGGTCAACCTTGTTAGAAGTAACAAAGAATAAAATTAAAGTTGCTTTTTTATATCAAACCCAAGATTTATGGCCTCCTGTTGACATTTTTTCTCGATAAACTCGAGCAATTCTTAGAATATATTTATACCCATGCAAAGTTTAGGCCATTTATTTGGCATTTTGAAGCAAGTAGCTATTTCTTCCTTTATTCCTTACTCAAGATCTCTCCTTTTATTCTGTATTCCATAATATTGCTCCATCTACGGTTACTACAGGCAACGTGTTCAGAAAATAAAGACATAATTAAAACTGGAAACAAGCAGCATATTCGCCACTCTGTCATTCCACAGGCTTAGCAAAATGTGTACATACGGAGCCTATATACCACCACGCTCAATTTCTATCCTCTGGTTTTGAGGACTACCGCTTAACAAGACCATCACTCCCAATGACGGTTTATTTGTACAAAAAAATGATCTCCCAGCATGAAAGTCTATTCTGTATGAAGCTGGTTCCAACACTATTATGTCAGAACATTCCCCAGTCTTCCAAATCTTAGCCTGCAACCTCTACTTTGAATTTAGATTCAGATGGCATACGTGTTGAAATTCAATGCAACTATTGTCATTTGCAATGTATTTCACCAGCCAATAATGGACAGTCTATAAATTCCAGGGAATGTTCTTTTTTTTAAGGGTGCGTGTGGAGGAGGGACGCGGGAGGTAGTTGTTGACTGAAATCTGTTTTCTGGTAGATTGCCACAACAGCACTTTTTTACAGAACTCCTTACTGTTACTGCACTGTATGGTCACCCAGATCAGAAAGCTACGCCAAAGGCTGGAAAGCCACCAGTGAGGAAAACACTGTCGCAATTCATAGTAAATGTCCTTGTGGGCTCAGGAATGTTAATGTGCTACATACTGCAGTGAGGCCAGGACACCCAAATAGTTTGAAACTATTACAACAAGTTAAAAATTGCCCACTGGTAACTATTTAAAGGTCATTAGTTACTTTTTATATATAGTGCATGTATTCAGCTAGAAGAAATGCAGTACTACATTGTTGGCCATAAAGGGAAAAGTTGGACAAGAGATCAAACCCTGGTCCAGATCCTCAATTAAAGTCAAATGAATTATATGCACTTACATCTGCAGAGGAAATTTCATAGTGTGCACAACACTGCGTGTCAGAGCAAGAGTTAATCGACGAACCACTATTTGTGTGGCTGCAGTTCTAATTGTGCTGGTCCAAATATTCAAGAACTCAGCTGAACAAAATAATAAAAAACCACCTATGAAGTGTTGATTTCAAGTGCCATCTCACTTTCCCACAAAATTCACCCTCTTCTTCCCCTCAGGAGAAACCAAACTGCAAAAATAATAAGTATCATGACAGCAATGCTCCCTGCTCCCACCTTTAAAACCAAGCTGTATGTCCTCACAGGTAACTTCACCCACAAGCAGAAGTAAAATCTGTGTGTGAGAGTATAGTAACATGAAGCTTTTTTTTTTTTTTTTTTTTCCCCACCACTTAATATGGTTTTGCAGTAATACATTTGATGATCTTGGAAAAGGACTTCTCTTTTCTAAAGCTAAATAATAGGAAACAGCTAAGTGATGCATTTACTATGGTCACACCCTTGAAGGGTAAATTGTTTTGTTCTCCTAACAATCAAAAAGTCCTACGATTCTTCTTGCTTCCATCATTAATTTGGTAATGCTCTGGTTTTCATATATACACACCGCTTAGTAATAGGTTCCTGTTTAATCAAACAGGCTCAAACAGGGGAAAAAAGAGCAAACAAAAACACCTTCAGGTTTTAAGTTTGTAAGCGGAAGGAAAGGATTAACAGGCTGCCCAGGGCTGTAGGAAACTGAAAATACCTTATCAATTTTACATGGTTGACTTATTGTGCTTTACAGGATTTTTTTTTGTCATATAATCCCATGGTGTACAGAAAATTCTGTTCTACTCTGTTTGGACACAAGTAGAGGAAAAATTTAGAAAAGGTCTAAGAACAAAGGAGGATACAGGATGAAGGGGAACTGAGAAAAAAGTATCGAAACAAGAGTAAAGCAAAAAGAAGTAAAACAGGCTTTGTACAGCCCATACGGTTTAACACTCACTCATTTGTAATTTTGAGTAACAGAAATTAATACTGGAAACATTTGCTGAACCATATTTGCATTTTTTATTGTAAAGGTCAAAGAGATGTGTAATGGTCTTGCAAAGAGAAAAAAGTAGCGGTAATAAGGCCTCTTACTTATTACACTGCTGTGTAACACTAAACCAAAGAGCAATGAACTGTACTTTTGGAAACTCTAAGGAATTGCCTTTTATAGAAGAAAGGTCAAAACAGAATTTGGAAGAGCAGCTATTAAGTTACATGGTCTTTATGTATCGTTCACAGTTTGCCAGTGAATTTGCAGGAATTTTTGCACTGGGGAACAGACTTGTTCCCTTGTAGTATCTAAGTAGGAGAACCCAGTCCCTTTGCACTTAATCCCCTCCGTAACACACAGTCTTTCAAGCGTATTTCCCTGCTTTTGTATGTACCTACACCTATTCAAAATGAACGGAAGCCTATTTCACCAGTGCTCCCTGTTCGTCTCGGAAGGCAGAAGCTGACACCAGCGCAGGCGCCCAGCAGAGCTGGGTGCGGGCAGCCGACCAGCACGCGGTAGACGCCCCATCCCTTGCATGCTCTGTGTAAGCACTTTCAGCCCACGGGAAAGCTCTCTGAAGTTGAATGAGATGGCAGAAGGGGTGGTGATAAAAGAGCTGCCCCGAGAATGTCATCTATTTGAGCTACACGCCACACGCCGACATTTTGTCCAGGAGGCAGCACGGAGGTCGTGTTTCACGGGGCCGGTCAGCCAGGGACGGCCGCGCTCCTTCTGCCAGGACGGAGCAGCCTGGGGAACGGGCACCCCCGCACGGAGGCTTTCCACGCTTGGGCGGTGGACACTGGGGATCTCCAGTGTCACACTCTACAGATTATTGCCCGACGCCTACCTGAGAGCGGTTTCTCCGACCTTTCCCCACTTTCCACGCAAGGCATGTGAACGGAATAAAAACCTCGACGCCTCCCTGACCAGTCCCCCTACACGCTTTTCTCTGAACAGTTCCATCTGCCTGCTGCTCATGGGCAGAACAGTCAAGGCTTTGATCGCCGAATTTGAGTTAGAGGTGTTATACCCATCAGCTTTAGTGAAGCCAACATTTAGTGTACGTAATAAATTTAAGAGAAAATTTAAGTTTAAAGGTAGAAGGGAGGGAGGTTCTGTTCCATTAACACCAGAACAACATGACAGAAGAACCTACCTCCCTCCCTGAACGTAAATCTCATTAAATCAGCATTCCCGGAGACCACCTACTTAAACCAAAGTGGTAGGGCAATGTTCTTGTTTGGATGCTTTACCCAGCTCAGGGCTCGATGGCAGGTGCTGTTCCCAGCCCAGGTCATGAAGGGAATCTCATTCGCAGTTCCAGTTTTGGACCCTCTCTGAGAAATTTGTAATGACAAATTTCAAGAAGGAAATGCTTCACAGCAGTCATTACTCAACCACTCTAGACTAAGATTAAAATTATTTCTTTTCTCTAGGAGAAAACCAAGGCAACTGCTGACATTTTTGTGGCAAACAATGTAACTGTCATTTCTGCCAAATGGGAATGTTCATCCATCTGGCTCATTAGGAGTCCGTGCTCCAGTTAATCCAGGTCAAATCTGCCTTACTTCTGTGCAGTGGAAACTATTTTCAGAAGGCCTGTACAAGGCCCACAGATTGAGAAAATCAGCTCTGCAGAGCCTGGGGCACAATCACTGTGCAACAAAATAACAGAGCCTTCTGCCCTAAGTACCATTAGATAACATGGATCTAAACATGTCAAGGCTCATTCTTAATCACATTACTAAGTACAGAAAGGATTCGTATGCTGGAATATGTGTCCTTCATATGTATCATTGAGGACCAAACCAAATCAAACCCCTCCAGGTTGTGGAAAATAGAAAATAATCAAATAAAATAAATAATAGTTTTCAAGAATAATTTTTTCATTCAGCTGGTAAGTTACAAGGACAACTGTTAAGTTACAGGACTACCCAGACTTCCAGTGGTTTCCTTAGCAAATCTTCAGAACTATACCTCTATTCTAAATTAAAAACACTCAGATCATTCTTCATAAAGCAAACACAGAATTACAGAATAATATAGGTTGCAAGGGATCTTTAGAGGCCATCTAGCCCAATGCTGTGCTCGAAGCAGGTCCCCCTTCAGAGCTACATCAAGTAGCTCAGGGCCGTGTCCAACTGAGCTCTGAACACCTCCAAGAGAGGAGACTCCACAGCCCCTCTGCACAACCTGCTCTGGTGCTCAGCTGGTGGCTCTCATCGTAAAAAAAAAAAATGTTCCTTGTCAAAATTTTTATTTTGGAAACCGGTTTCATCCTTTCCGTGTATACCCCTGAGAAGAGTTTAACTTAATTTTCTCCGTAACTACCTATTAGGCAGCTGAAGACGGCAATTAGATCCCCCCCTTAGCCTTTTCATGGCTAATTGGCACAGTAGTTTTCCTTTCATCACTAGGGAGAGTACAGTTTCACACTCTGTACAGTTCCTACATTTTTTGTAATGATGGGATTTTAGGCCTTTCTGAATTTGCAGTTAAATATGGACCTAGCAGTAAATAAAAGGATGAGAGCATCCTATATTCACAGCACTTCTCTCTTATATATACAAATGCTTGAGCAAATATATATATACCATGTACATGTATTATATTTTTAAACCTGCTCAGAGTTACCTAAGTTCTCTAAAGATGTCTGAAGCAAACTCGAACACTGGTTAGGGAAACCAAGAGTGACAAAATTAAGTTTTAACCATAAAAACTGAATTACATATGGCATTTAAGCAATAATGATAATAACACACTAGTGACATAGCCCTTGAAACAACTCCCCAAATTTTGAACAAAGCAAACATGCCTGTGTTAACAGGAAAAGGGTGAATCCATACCTAGCAAGTGCATCTTTGAATCAGTTGTGGATTGAGATACACATGACCTCTGTGCAAATTTTCCACGTGTTCAGTATTCTAAATCATGGAAATTATTAGCTGTGAAAAATGTTTTTGAGTTGTTTGTAGGGTAGCTACAAAGAAGGAGAAAGGGCTTCTGTCTTAGATCTCGAATGCTCCGTGTTACCAATGAATGTAATAGAAACACAGAGGAATTAATGAGAAAAAAAGACAAAGAGAATGATGTTCCAGTGATACCTTATGGCCAAATCACACAGAAGAAGAAACACGCAAAAAGGAAGAACTCCTTTGTTGGCTTTGAGTAGAGACTGGTTGCCCGCCTCCCAGAAGCCAGTTCTTCAAGGCCGTCAAGCCCTGATGTGTGCTGGAAAGGCCAGTGAGCCTCACTCTCTAGCCAACATGTTGAAATAGCCAAGAGGGATCCTTACTGGGTGACGTTTCAGTATTTTTTCTCATTGTAACTAATTACCATTGTGGAGAATTTACGCTTACACATGCATACCAAGCACAGCTATCTTTGAAAGGCAACATTACTATCCAAGGGTGAACTGGGAAATTCCCACATCATCTTGTCCACAGCAGGCTTGCAGGTTCCCAAGAGTTTAAAGGAACTGCAGCACAGAGTTGCAAGAACCTAATTGGAGACAAATAATAGTAATTTTGAACAGGCAGTGAGGTCGCCCTCTCTGCAAGCACAAGACAAGGAGGAGAGAAAATCATCACAGGCACTCTTCACAGTATGACTCAAGTCAAAGTTGTTATCAAAAGAAATCTTTGAACTTAGCATTGTTGCACTAGACTTAGGCACATGAATTAGTAAATCAGAGAAGCTGCAGTCAGTCAACTTTCATGGTAAATGGCCAAGGGAAAAGATTTGTAAGTTTATTAATATTTCATAGTATTGTAACACTAAATGCAGTATAGATTAAATATGAAAACTGTACTGATTTTCCAACTTTCTCTAGGAAAACACACTACAAGATGTTTTCACTATACAGGAAAATGCAAGGATTGTTTTTTCTAATACCATTGAAACATTTTTTTTTTCTCCCAGTTGAGGATATGAATTGGGTTCCCAGGATATGAATTGAGTTCCCAGGAGAAAACTACATTTTGCTCTATCACCTGCTTGTTTCCTCAGTATCCAAGCAGCTAGCAATAAGAAAGACTAGAAACACAGCAAGAGAAATTGAGGATCCCTAAGGAAAAGAGACAGGAGTTTACAGGGATCAAGGGGGAATTAAATATATATGGTCAGTCAGAGGGAATGATTTTGGGAGATTTGTTAGAAAACAAAATTGCCTCACAGCTGAAGACACTGGAATGTTTCCAAACCCGATTTTGAGGAAGAAGATGAGGAACAGTTGGACTTTCCCACCATGTTACAGGGAGCACTTTGCTTATTTTTCTTGGCTCAGAGGAGTCTCACCGTTGAGTATGAGACTTGTGTTCTTTGGAGATAAACAGCAAAGCACTATAGGTGAGAACAGTCATTTTCACAGATCAAGAGGCAATATTATCTATGCCATGGAAGTAAAATCCACGGTAACTCCTGCTTGTTGCTTGATGATTACGGCTCCAGAGAGGATAGTCTTTTGTTTTGTTTTGTTCTGGTGTTAGCTTTCTAAAGCAGCGAGGGAGTAAGACTTTTTCAGACAGTGAGAAGGGATTACTGTATCTTGCTGATGATTTGGGGTCAAGCCTGGCAGTGTAACTGCTGGGATGGTTCTTAACAGTAATGAGGAAGCTCTCTGAAAAAAGGAAAAGAAGGATTCAATATCAGTGGCCACAGCAATCCGTATTACTACTTCAAAAACTTCAAGCTACTGACAATAAAGAGAGTGAAGAAAGAGACGGAGCAGGACATTTGCCAGTGGTCCCCTTACCTGCTGAGAAAGGTAATCAATCTCATTTCAACTTTCCCAGCTTTTTGTGCTAAGCAGTAAAAGGCCCCAAAACTTCTTTTATCCGAACTATGTAAAAACTGAATGCAATTTTTCTGTGGAGATGGGAGGAAAGGGGCAAAGGGAGAACCATAACAATACGTTAGCAAAAGAGACCCAGAGCCTCATGGTTGGCGGGGCGGTTTGGCAAGGGCACTGTCACCTGAACAATGAATAATAGGGCCAGCACCGGGACGACTGCCGCAGACGGGGCCCCTGTGAAACTGCAGCATTCCTCTCCTCCCTCGGTCAAGTCTCCAGTGAATACATCTCTGTTTCGAGAGTGCGTGGGTCTGTCAGGCTATGGCTTTACCCCCGATCGCAGCGGCAGCGTTCCCTCCACGGCTTGCAGCCTCCGGAGCAGAAGGTGGGCATGTCCCAGCCCAGACAGATGCGGCAGGCGCAGGGACATGAAGGCAGTGCAGCAGTGATGTGCCTGGAAAAGCACAGGGGCCTCCCAGAGCCTCCTCCTGGGTACTGGTGTCTATGGAGGCCCTCCTCTGAGCTTCAATGAGAAAAAGCAAGCTCATACCAAGTCCTGCCTATCCACAAACCAGGCGAGAGTTGAAGATGCATAACACAGATGTCCCAGTTAGCTGTGCAAACTAAACAGAAACTTGCATTTTGCAAGTGAATTCTAAATTAGCTCAGGCTGTGATGAGTTAGATCCATCACAATTCATGCATCATCTGCATTTTAGGTCATGCTGAATCAACCGATCATATGGTTTACTCTAGACGGAGAACAAGATGATTTAGACTGCACGTAGACGTATTGAAGTGACATACAACAGGTCTGTCATGCTGGAAGGGAAGAACTGGGGAGGGCTCCGAGTTAGAAACCTGGCTTTGCTCGTCCCTGTTGTCACACTCACTTTGTGAAAGCTGTAACTCCAGCAGCAAGGTCTTGCAAACCTACCTGCCAACCACTGTGAGAAGACACAGTGACAAAGACGCAGATGAGAAACAAAGACAGCCAAAATAACCCCCCATATTTGCTATTCCTACTTGTACTTCTTTAGGGTCTTCTCCACGTTATGTTCTCCTGCAAGCTCCTTGCAAATGCGTGTTACGTTGGCATAGCTCCATGGCTGCCACCTCCTCCTCACATCTCAACTCCTTCCTCGAGTCCTCTCCGGCTGCATTCTGGCTGGTTGCTTCCCTCCCTTACCCCACACATCCCCACGTGGCTTCATCCAGCCTTCCTGTTACTGCTTTTCCATCAGCTCCTACTGTCTCCAACAGACCCTACTCTTTGAAGGGCATCCACCATTTACCGTAATATTTGCATTATCAAGACAAGTTCTTGTAATTACTTTGTATATCTAGGATGCTAATTGTGTTAGTTCCAGAAACAAGGAATTCACTCATTTTCTGGTGCAATTCTGACTAACAGCACTGACATTTTTGTCTGTTAAAAATGATAATGATATTGTTAACAGTTAGGGTCCCATAAAAAGGTTTCTCTGCATGAAGTCAGGCTTGAGTGTTACCCTTAATCTGCAGTTACATTTTAAATTGCATTTATATTACAGCTTAATTGAAGTGTGCATATGATTTCCCACAAATAGTACTTTCAATTGTTACATCAATATTAATTATGACGATTTATACATTCATTTCACATAGATTACGATAGTGTTAGATTATGAATTTATTTGAATTATAGTGGAGTAAACTATACTGACGCAAACCAAAGTGATGTTATTTTCCTTTTTCATTTCTTCATAAGCATCCATTTTGAAAGACTTTCTCCAATATATGCATCTTGTTACTGAGTTAATGCTATCATTATCAAAATACCTTCTTTTCATTCCCTTCCTTATCATGTTACCAAGAACCCTGTGATACCCTTGAGAACAACCAGATCTTCTGACAACTGTCGCAATAGCTAATAACTGTGACCACCATCATGCAGGGTGCTTGATGCTTCATAAACTCATCTCTAGGACTCTCCTCCTTCCAGAAACATTGTTGATTGTTCCCAGCTATAAGCCCTGGCCACAGCAATGAGAACTTCTCTCTTCATACAGAAAATATGTACTTGCTCTCTTCTGCCAACCTAATTTCAGTATTCAAGTTCATCCACTGAAAAAAAAAGCCAATTAACGTTTGTAGACCCATTGACTGTGCTACGTATCTACAAAGCAAACAGTTGACACATTCATTTTTATTTCAAACTGTATGCTCTAGACAGTATAAAATATGGAGTACATTGACAATTCTTAGCATATTCTGAAGTCAGGTACAACAACTCCCCAAGAGTGCATTCTCACCAAAAGAAACTGAAAATGAAAAAAATCCAGGGATTTTTTACAGTGTAGAAAATACAGACTTACATCATTATAAACAAACAAAAATAATCTCCGGTGTTTATTAGGAAAAGGCCTCAGGCAATTATTCCAGAGTGTTGTGCTGTTTCTGCATGAGGAGGAAATAGAGGATTTCTAAAAGCAACTTCTCATGAATGGCTGCAGCTATGGGTATAGCTGTAGATGAAGAAATAGCCTCCAGAGTATGCAAATTAGAATAGAAAGGATTGTGATAAAATAAAATAGATCAAAGAGAGGATGCAAATTCATATGCTGTAAAACTGAAACAGAATATAACTTTGAAAGAAGTAGGATCAACTTAAGGAATCCTGGAAGCTGTGACGTACGGTTTATTTTCTTTTTGGCTTAAAAATGCCCTCTCTCTTAATAAAAAGCTGCTGCATAGAAGTCTGTCTTCCAAATCAAGAGTGCTCAGGTTGCCGACTGTTCCCAGATGGGAGCCCCTCCCACTGGAAGACTTCTGAATGACTTCTGATTCTAAATCCACATTTCTGATCCTGCAGGTAAAGAAAACCTCACTTCAAGTATTTTATGTTAAATTCCAAGAAGTTCCAAGTAAAATTCTGACCGACTTTGGGAAGATCATGCTACCAGGCAGACAGCAGTTAGTGTGCTACAAGTTCACTTAATTGGAGGGCATGCTACTTAATAGTTTAAGCAGCAGCTAATTCTTTTTTTTTGCTGCACTTTAACAAGTGAATGTACAATTAAAAATACAGCTTATAACTTAGGTGGCATAAACAAATACGGTCCAGAAAAATAATTATAATTTCTTGGTATATTTTTTGTTTCTTTTTACTGTAAAATAATCAGAAAGCATACAGAAATCATCACCATAGCAGAAGATGGTAAGAAAAAATACTAAAAAGATAAGACAGAGAAGGAAATAAATGCAACAAAATATATCTTGTAGGTCCTTTCCAACCTTGTGTTTCTATGATTCTATGATATCTACATCTAAAAGTGGCAAAGTTAACCACAGTTCTTCTAAGAGAGAAATACACTGACTGTGCATTGGTTAAGTGTATTCCTTTGGAAGGCAAGAAACATTTTAAAGAACTTACTTTTATTCCCCCCCCC